>JARHVA010002668.1:185000-422500 GCA_037957365.1 Torreya grandis
CATATATTATGAAGATAACCATTATAAATGAGAGATATGGTAGTGAAAACATAATGTCAAATTTTCTAGTCCTAATATTTTCACAAATTCCATTCCATGTTTCTTTCTTAGAGTGGGAAATTGTCCATTTGAAATTAATGAGAACTATTCCTTTTGTGTGTGTGTGTGTGTATGCGTGCGTGTGTGCGCGTGCATGTGCACGCGTGCATGTGCACGCGTGCATGTGCATCCGTGTGCGTGTGTGTGTGTGCGTGCGTGCGTGTGCTTGCATGTGCACGCATGCATGTGCGTCCATGCGTGCGTGTGTGTGTGTGTGTGTGTGTGTGTGTGTGTGTGAACTTACTTTAATCCAATTAATTGAAAAAATTATGCCATCTAATGTTCAT
Source organism: Torreya grandis (assembly GCA_037957365.1). Lineage (NCBI taxonomy): Eukaryota > Viridiplantae > Streptophyta > Pinopsida > Cupressales > Taxaceae > Torreya > Torreya grandis. Next base: position 185,387 of record JARHVA010002668.1, read on the forward strand.
AGAGTGTGAGGCCAACCATTGTATCCCAAAACCATTTCAGTATATAAAAACAATGTCAAATTTTTTAGTCCTAATATTCTCATAAATCTATTCCATGTTTCTTTATTAAATTGGGCATACACCCACTCTAAGAATGATAACCAACTACTTATTATTATATCTATGTTATGTAATCAAAATAAACCCATTTAAATTCAAAAAGCATGTCACTTAAATGTTCATAGAGTGTGAGGCCAACAATTGCAGTTGAGAACCATCACAGTGAAGAAAAAAAAGTTAAGTTTTCTAGTTCTAATATTTACCCAGAATCTATTCAATGCTTCTTTCTTCAAGTGGGTGGCAACTGCTAATATTTACACAAAATATATTCCATACTTATTTCGTATAATGTAAAACCACCCAATATAAAAATGAGAACCATTAATTCCTTTTATATCTTGCTTTTGTAATGAAAAATAATCCAATATAGTGAAAATAATGTGTCACTTACATGTTCATAGAGTGTGAGGCCACCTAGTGTAGTTGAGAGCCATTACAATGAATACAAATAATTATATGTTTTTTATCCATAATATTTTCATAAAATCCACTCCATGCTTCTTTCATAGAGCGGGTAGCTACCCATTTTAAGAATGAAAATTGTTAGTTATTTTTATAACTAGGTTTTGTAATCAAAATGAACAATCCACTCTAAGAATGATAACTATTGCTTATTGTTATAACTAAATTAAAATGAATCCATCTAAGTGTAAAAAAAAAATGTCACATTTTCTCATCCTAATATTTTCACATAATTCATTCCATGATTTTTTATTAGAGTGGCTAGTTGCCCACTCTTAATATTTGCATAAAGTCCATCCTAACAAAACTCTTAGATGGCATGGGAAGCTGACTCACTATTAATATAGTTTTATGAGAAATTATGAATTCATTTTTAATAAATTATCTGAATAAGTATTCCTCCAATGATTCTAACTAGTACTTGTTTGCATATAATAATTCTCATTTGGAGTGAGAGGCCACCTACTCTATTAGGATCCATAGTAGGCCAAATAACCTTAATATACATTTATAAGAAATTATGAATTCATTTTTAATGATTCATTTACATTAGTATGCATCCAATGACTCTAACTAAAACTAGTTTGCATGTAATGATTATCATTTAAATTATGTGGTCACCCACTCAATCAATGTCCACGATAACCTAGATAGCTAATTGACTCCACCACCACCCAAGTAGTCATCAGGACCTATGGTTGCCATGGTATTTATCAGGCTTAATGGTGATGTCTAACACCTAATTATAGATACCTATAGCTTCCATGTTTGTCATAGAGACCAGTGGCTATGTGGGTGGTCATGAATCTTAGCATCTACGTAGAAATTTATGGAGTTTGGGAACATAGAAAGTTGCTAGACACCACAAATACTTAGGTAACCAATATGATCTAATATCATGAAGGTAACTATCAGGATTTATGTCCATGTCTATCACTATCTATGAATCTCAATAACTAACATGATAACCTTGGATCCTAGAGACTACCTAGGTGTTCATGGAGTTTGGTATCCTAAACAACTACTAGAATCTAAATCCATCCAAGTATCCAATGGGATACATGGACATAGAGCCTAGTGGATGACTCATCTCTCATAAAGTTTGGTAGTGTATATAGATAACACACTCCATTGCCATCTATATAACTGGTGGACTTCATATCTATCCACTTTAAATGAGAATGAAGCATTTGAGGAACCTAAAAACTACCTAAGAAGTTATAAAACTTGGAAACTTCTTGAATAGATACGGTGTTAATAATTTTAGAACATAATTTTACCAAACATAAACCCTTTAAAATTATATTTTAAGTGAATTAAAATAGAGTGTAATAGATCAATATAGATTTAGATAAAACATTCCACCTTGATAGAAAATTTCTTGTCAAATTTTTGTAAGAAATTTAAGATCACATATATTTTAATCTTAATTATATCTAATTAATTTCTATATTTGAGAATATGAATATGGGTAGTCATGAATAAGGAACTAAACTGATGTATCAGTATGAAAGATGTCTATATTTTCTCAATATTTCAAAAAAAAAATAGAAAGAATTTATCTAGATTGGAGGATGAATGTCTTTCATGGATGAACAATAATGCAGTATTTAAATTTAAAAAATAAAGTGAAAAAAATAAGAGGAAGAATATTAAATTTTTGGTATCAATGAGGTTTACCTTTGGAACTTAAATTTAAACTACCTAGTACTATGGGAATTAATTATGGAGTCCATAAGCTATCCTAGTAGTCATTGAGTATATCAATTCCCTGAGCATTTATGGATTTTTTTAGTTGCTTGGGTAGCTATGGAGTCCATTCACTACTTAGGAAGTTGATGGACTTCATGGTTAGCTAGGTTGCTACAGATCCTAATAGCTTCATATAAATCCATGAAGACCAACATTTGCCTTTATATCCATAAACTATGAAATAATAAAATAAATATATAATTAGGAAATTATATTGATTTTTTCAAAATCTAGGAACTTATATTATAATGACACATAAATAAGAAAATACTTATATAACCCAATCCATTTTGTCCTAAATTTACACATATTTGACATTATAATACATTCTAGTATTGAAATATGAGATAAAATTATTATTATAAAATTATATAAAACTTATAGAACATGTTGTTTATCAACAACTAATAAATAAACAAGAAACAACAAAAAAACACAACTTAAAGATTATCAATTATAATAAAGTAACAAAGATAAAATATAACTCAAGAAATATGAGTTATAGGAAAGACAACTATGTCAAAAGAACCTATTCATTGGTCCATATTAGGGCCAAAATCCAATCCTTATTCATTTTGTTTAGTAGATTCTTTATTTTTTCTAGGATAATTGCATCCACATTAGTAGACTTACTCTTTTCCTGACTTATCAACCTCTTTCTTGTTCTCATACTACTTTTCTCTTCCTTCATCACTTTAACTACTTATTTCAACACATTAATATTCAACATATAATTATTAAAAGTCAACCTATTAAACTAAATCATAGCATGAATGTCCTCCTTAATCTTATAATTCTCTTCCTCACATTTGTTGATTTTATCATCCATTTGCTTCATTTTATTAACTACAACCTCCATATTTGTTTAATGGATTCCTTGATAATCTTTTTCTTCTTCATAATCCACTTCTAAATTCCCTTTTGGAGATCAAAATCAATCAATCAATAATTGAACTTATCAAGGTTAACAACATTATGGGATTCCAAAACACATTTGTTCCCTTTGAGATCAATATTTTCCTAATTGGTTATTACTTATTTCCATTCTACTTCTTTGCCACCTGAGATATGATCATAAAGAATCTCCACTAACTAATTATCATTCTTATTGCTTCCCATCTTTAAATCAAAAGAACCAAAATAGTCCTCTTCCTTCTAAGACTTTGACTTAATGGAAACATGAAATCTCTAAACATGTTTATGTGCAATAGTATCAACACTCAATACCTTGATAGTTATAATTTTAGACTTTTTACCCCTATCACCACTCTTAAAAAAAAATTCATAGAAACTTCCCTATTGCTAGTCCCTACAAGCCTTATCTTGGGAGAAGGGCCAATATAAAAAGTCTTGTAATGTTTTAAAAAAATCTATATTAAACCTTAGTGTAAATATATGGCTATCCAGCCAAGTTGTACGCTAATAACATAAATCTCTAATGACATCATTGGGTAAAATAGAATGATAATAGTAATTTTATGCCAAAAGTGATAAAATAAGGTAAAATGGTAGGCAAATAATACCTTATAATGACATTCTAGATTGATATACTTCATATTTTTATTCACCACTTATTTAGGGAACATGAAATGAATCATTAAAATAACCACCTTGAAAATTTTGCTTTTGATAAATTGATGAGAAATATTGATATATCTATGATTAATCATTTTAACTATGGATACATATTCTGACTATGTAAAATGAATGTATTATGAAATAAAATAGTTGATTTATAAATTAAAATTAAAATGGTAAAGATTTGTTGACTTTAAATCTATTAACATGAATGTTATGGAATTGGAAAATTGATTTCATAATTTTCTAATTTAATCATGTTAGATGTATAACTTTGTCCCTTCTATACTTATCCCAGTAACATGAGTGATGAATTCCTCTATAATAATAATAGACTACCCTCACATATCCAACATGAAACCTTTTAATTCCTATGTAAATTCAATAGAAATGTAAGGGTCATAACCCTCAATTCTCTCCATGAAATTTTCAATCCCTCCTTTATATAAAATGCTCCAAACTTTTGGCTTCTTAACTGATAGACCTATACTATTAGGTTCAACCCTACACACAAGTCTCCTCCCATGATGAGTACTTCAATGGAAGATATTTTATGTTTTTACTTTTTGTCATAATGTCCAAATAAGATTTAATACTCAATGATTTAAAATTCCATACTCAATCCATTAACTAAAATAAATGACTGATATGAATGGTAGATATTCCCATATAAAATGAATGATATACGAAAACATTGGAGCCCAATAACCTTATATTATGTCATAGAGCTTGGCATATGCTTGGGTAGCTATAGATCCTAGTAGCTATCAAGATCTATGGTTGTTTAGGTAGTTATTAGGCTCCACAACTATCTAAGAGATGTTCTAACTCTATGACTTCCCAAGAAGGTGCCAACCTCTAAGGATTCCCAAGTAGTTATCTAGTTGTATGGATTCCTGGATATATGTTGGTCTTTATAGATTCCTCAAAAGTAAATATAAAATTTTTATAGATCATTTATTTCAAAACATCTACCTAGGTAGCCACAAATATCGATAGTTGTTTGGGTAGGCATAAAACCTGATAACTACCTAGGTAGCCACAATTTAAAGATAAAAGTGGACATATTAAGACTTAAATTACTTTGTGAGTGCCCAAATAGATGTCAACTTTGTCACTTTCCAAGTATTTTTTGACTCTATAACTACCTAAGTAGTTCTTAAGGTATGAAAATTTCAAACATTAGTAAACTTATTATTATCGCAATAAGCTTGAGTGTAGCCTAAGCCCATCTAAAATACTCTCCACTATAATACATTTATCATAGTTATGACTATTTTTGTACTTTATATCACATCTAAATAATATTTAAGATTCAAAAATTTAATACTCCATACTCAATCAACAAACTAAATGAAATGGTTGATATAATGGTAGGTATTACCATATAAAATAAATGATCCTTTTCTATTGTACGTGATACCTAACACTCACTTTTAAATAATATCACAGTTTTATTTTAATTCCTACTTAAATTTAGTGAGACATTTAATTTTAATTTTTCTTATTTATAAATAAGAAGGGAAAACTTTATTTTTGTGCATTCAATTTAATTTTAGTAAGATCTATGGAAATAGATGTTGGGCTCACTCAATTTTCCACAAAACAAAAAAATAACTCAATAATAGAGCTATATTATAACTTTGTTTAATCCATAGCATACATTACAACATCATCCAATTTAATTAAAATTGACTTAAAATATTCTTACATGTGTGTAGGACCACAAAATCATAAATGCTACTTTTAATCCATTATTAACTCAATCATCAAATATAAAGGCATGAATGAAAAGATAATTAACTTTAAAGAAATTATGATAAGATTTGAATGATGACATGAGTTGTATATTATAAATATTTGAATATCTATAATGTATATTATGATATTATAAAGCTTTGAATGATGTTATAAATATTAGTGACAATGAGTTGTATATTAAATAATATTTTAATGTCTCACCTATAAAGAATGGCTTTGTTTATTTGGGTAATGTTTATATTTAAATTTATTTATTAATTATTTTATATCTAATATGGAGATATATGAATTTTGAGGTGTTCATGTCAACTATGATATGATTTTAATGTATCATTATGATATAATTTCCAAAGAGTTTGTTATTCTACCTTAAATCATTAATCATATTTAAAATGGGTGATATATTTGTTAATCTTAGGGATCATAATTACCTAAATTTCAAATTTTAATGTATTTTAATGTATGTAAGCCAACATAAGAGCTCAAAATACATATTATTATCCATGAATATGGTGAATGCTTAAGCCAACACTCATTTAAACCTTTTGTATTATTTTTATCATTATAAACTATTAGTATTACATGAAAATACACCCATGGCTCCAATATAAAGGTAATGGATATGATAGATATGAAGTTTCATTTTCATATATCTATATTTTTGGTAAAATAATGTACTCAACTGTATCATTAAACAACACTTGTACCTTCACCATATTTTCCATATATATCTAGACCCTATGTATATCACATTATTATCAATATTTATAATATTGATAACATATTAAGGATTTAGTGAATACATTAAACAAAATTTCAAATGTGCTCTATTATAAGATGAGATTAGTAGAATTTGAGATATATTGATACATGTACTAGAATATTCAAGGGGTGGATTAATTTTTCAAAGCCTAGTCAAAATGTATATTTCCATCCTTATCATAAATTTAGTAACATTGGGATTTATCAAATTAAATATAGTTTTTTTAATGTTCATCTTGTTTGATCTGTCTAATGTGCATGGCATTGGTATCAAAGGTGATGTTATTATTGGTATATACTAGGAGTGAAAATTTTAAAAATTAATTCCATTTCTAATAGATAAGGGAAAAATTAATAAGAGGATGATGTGGAGTCTTGGAATAAGTTGTTCTATTATATTCACTAGTTTCATTATTAGCTCTACAAGTCATTTCAATACTCCTTCCCTAATAAAATAATATTTATAATATTATAATTAATAATTTATATTAATGGGGATTTTGGCACCATAATCCACCCAAATTTTAGATTAATTTAGTCATTTATGTGTGTGTGTGTGTGTGTGTGTGTGTGTGTGTGTGTGTGTGTGTGTGTGTGTGTGTGTGTGTGTGTGTGTGTGTGTGTGTGTGTGTGTGTGTGTGTGTGTGTGTGTGTGTGTGTTTTTGTAAATGAAACATGACCCATTTTTAATATTTCCAATGTAATTTACCATATGCTCATGCACATGTTGGACATAAAAATGGGTCTCTAAATATAAAAGAATCTAATTAGGTAAAATTTAGAAGGTCATTAAACAACTAAAATGTACACATCACATTACTAAACAATATAGTTTTATGTTCTAAGATAGATGATGTCCCTAAATAATGTACTAAATAAAATTATTATGAAATTAGAAGTAGAAATAAATATTTATGGTGGTTTGGTAGCAGGGACAAGGGTAATTGGAAAGGTTCTGAATAGTAAAGTACAGAAGAAAATAAATTAAATGAGAAATGGACTATTTTTATCTTATAAAGGGAGTTATGTGACTATATAATAGAGTCATATAAATATTTTCATTAATATTAATTATTTTTCCAATAAATGAACAATTTTATTTTATAAATATGTGAGTATATAATAAAGTCCTTGTATGGAAAGTTTTATTTTATCCAATATCATTGATAAGGGTAAAGAAATTTTCTTAAAATATTAAGTGATAAAATACAATATAATTAATTTTATATTTGTTTTTATCTATATGATATTTAAAAAAAGATACACACACACACATAATATTGGTGATTTTTTTAATTTTATCTAATAATTGGAAAAAATATATAAATACAATGTGTATGTCTTATAAAATAATGCTTATCATCCATGTTTGAAAGGAGCATTGGGACTTTTGCTCATCTAGCTCACCATGAATTTTTTTATCCAATTGACATATCATGTAGGGGAGGAAACCACCTATGAGCTCACATCAAGTGTGAAGGAGTAGAGGATATAGGTTGGGCTTGTGTTAGTTATGTGTAATGGGAGAGCGGGGTGTAGACACCCCATTCTAGTCATAACTAGCTTCTGACTAGACTTCAAATTAATTTATACCAAACATTACAAATTAATCCTAAGAATCACTGAACATCCCAATTTTGGCCATTCATCATTCATCAATGCTCAAAATCATTTTGAGACATCCATATTTTGGTTATTTTATCATTTGTAATAATAAAGTCTAACATATTCATTTCCAGTCACCTTGAGACCTAACAACTAGTAGTTTGGCCTATGGACCCATTAAGTAGGGAACTTGATCAAATCTTAAAAGACCTAAAATTCTAAACAAAATGGATTAGCTAATTAAACTATATTAAATTCTTATCTAAATTACCCATTTGTAATTAATTAATATCTAAAAATGAAAATTCCAAAATTCAAAATATCAAGCCTTTTCATCATTGTATTTATGAGTTGTCAAGCTCTTCCAAAATATCTCAAAATATATAATTTGAGAGTCATGCCTATTAATTGAAAATCATAATTAAATGATAACTTTTAACTTAACTAGAGTTATCCTCAACTCACCTAGGGTTAATTTGAACTCATTCCATGTTTAAACTCAACCTTAGTTCACCTTGAGTAAGAGTTAAATTTTGAGGCTATAGATACAAGGCCATACCTTTTGATATCTAAGCTCTTATAAGCCAAAGTTATAATGATAATTTATTGAGATATAGGATTTTCAAGTAGTTTTACCATGCCGAATTCATAATCTAAGCAACCAATCCAAGGTGCCAAGGAGATAAGGAGAAAATGAAGCTTCATTGATAAAGACTTGTTGATGCATAAAATTGAGCAATCTACTTCAACAAGCCATTTGGAGATACAAATAAGGTAAAAGAATGCTTTATTTTGTGTTCTATTTATGTTTTCATTTGTATGTTTGTTACCTATGCTCCCCTAGTGTTTATGCTAGAGGTGTTAAGTGTTTAGTATGTTATTTTATTTGTTTTATTAGACTAACACTATACTAACCCTAATTTGTATTCCTTATTCACATGATGGCATGCTCAGTGGGACCTTTACCACACAAAGTTCTTCTCATGGCATTTTAGGACATCCTCCTAATAATTTTCATGTCAAAGTCTAAACCTAATGATCAAAAAAGTGGAAATTAGAGGCTCACGTATGTTCTAAAGGAAATAATTATTTTTATCTAAATAGTCACATTTTTACTTTCTATAATCATGATATTTCATAATATCATGACTTTGTAGTTGTGGTATTGCTTTAACTATTACAATGTTATTGTAATTGTCATGATATTTCCCTTAACTATCATGGTTTTACACTAATCATTTGATATTATAGGAAGAGTGGTGACATTTAATGATAAATCATGATATTACATGATAATTTATGGTTTTTTCATGATAAGTGGTAATTTTTTATGTTAAGTAGTGATATTACCTTAGCCATAGCGATTTAGCACTAACCATTTTATGTTACAAGGTAAGTTGTGGTTTTGCCTTAAGAGTGGTGATATTGTCTTAACTTTTGTGATATTTATTTAAGAGTTATAATTTTGTTCTAACACTATATTTTATATGAAGGTGTAGTTTTATGCCAATTAGTTGTGGTTTTGCAAGAAAAATTGTGGTATTACTCTATGTTTTTGTGATTTTGCACTATGTGCAGAAAAATTGAAACATGAGAGCTAAAAATCAAAAGTCATTTGCTCACTTAAATTTTTATTCTAAGAAAAAGGACCCCCTAACATCATGTGCAAGATTGAAAGGCCAAGAAAAAAATATTTTAAAACACTTTAGGATTCAAAACTCACATTTAAATTTGGTGTTTTAAAAATCTTTTACCTAAGATATTTTTTATTTTGTTTAAAGTTTTAAACACAATGCCAAAGGGCCAAAATTAATGAAATATTTGATTTGGTGTTATAAAAATTAACTCACACTCTAGTTAAATTCTCATAAGAGTTTCCATTTTTATATTTTTTTATTGAGGGTTTATTTTGTAAGATGAGTGTCTCATGTATGCTCTCCTTCTATCCCATTTAGGGAACTTGGGTGATAAAAAGTGTTCACTTAATGCATTTGTAACTTTTATCCAAAAGTATGAAAGGAAATTTCTTAATGTCCTCCCCAAAATATGAGTGATTTGTGGGACCCAAAAATGACCCTAAAGTCCTTACACATTTCTATTCTATGCACTTTGGCTTATGGGCAGGAGTTCATCGCCTCCCCATATGTTTTATAGGGAAGTGTTGACTTCAGAATTCATCTCCTAGGATCACTTCAACCCCACTCTATGGTAGGGGTATAAAAATTTAGGTTACATTTGTAGGATTTTTTTGAATGGTTAAGTTCATTCCATTAGTAAGAGACTACTTTGAAACTTATATTTTTCTAGGACATTGCACTATAATGAGAAATTGATAGATGTAATGGTTGTTAAAAGGACAAGACCTTTTCACAAAAATTTGGTTAATGTAGATCCAAATGACACATTATACCCTAGTGTTAACCACACATATGGGACCATTTATAATGAATGAAAATTGATATTTTAAACATCCCCATTTACCATGGACATACTATTAATATAGGGTGAGTACCCCAAATTTTCATGTCATCATATGAAATTTTAAGAGAAGAGGGGGCCTAAAAACCTTAATTTTCATGCACATTTTAATTTTTGGATTAATAAATTAAATCCCTCTTAAGATAAAGTATATAAATGAAATTTGATAGTATGATTCCACCTTGTCAATTTTAGGATTTAGGACATTACACTTAAGTTTTTTTATCATTTATGATTTTTACTTTCATGGTCTTGAGTCAAAAATATTTATTTGTCATAGCAAATCCAAAAAAATTCATGCTTTTACATCACTCCTTTTTTGAAAAGGCCTTATACCATCTATTTGACATCACACTTTTGCCTTGGTTATTTATCAAAACTTGTGTGTGTGTGTCACTTATTTGATAGGGGTGTCGTTATGCTACCCATTTAATTCCAAGTCTTATGACTTAGAGTGTTTGAAACAAACCATTTACCACACATTTATAGAAATATAATTTCATTATTCTACTCAAATTTTTCCAAAGACTTTTTCTTTATGACTAGTTGTAGTTTTGAAACCATGTGTTACCTTGTTGGGTCTATGCCTAGTACCATCATGCCATTCATTTTTGTCTATCTTGTTGTCTATTCGAGGAATCAAGATTTTTAAATTGAGTTTGAAAGTGGTATTTATAATTTTAGATTCAAACATTGATTGGTTTTTACATATGCCTCATGTAATTTTAGATTAGGTGTGTAAAACTTTCATTTTTAGGTTGTGTAACTTAGAATAATTCTTTTCTCAATTTAAAGAATGTTTTTGTGCATAAATTTTGGAAGTGGTATATCTTCCACGTGCCTAAGGTCCAATATATTTTTCTAGATGATCAAGTGTATGTTTAAATTTGAATGTCTAGTTTGAGTTAAAGGGTTTCAAATTTGTTAGATTAAATATCTTGCCTTTTATACCTAGTTTGTTCTAAGTCTAGATTTTGTGCCTTGTTCCCAAAAGACCTAAAAATTTCATTTGTTTTTAGACCTAGTTTGTGCCAAGTCTAGCTCTTGTGTCATGTTTACAAGAATCCTAGCAAATCCTATTTGTTTTAGAACTAGTTTTGTTTTAAGTTTAGCTCTTGTGTCATGTTTATAAGAATCTTAGTAAATCATATTTGTCTTAGACCTAGTGTGTTTCAAAGTTTAACTTTTGTGCCTTGTTCCTAAAAGAGATAAAAACTACCTCTTTGACTTAGACCTAGTTTTTTTAGCCTCGCTTTGTGAATTATTCTCAAATACTTAGAAACCTTTTTCATTTTTATACCTAGTTTAACATTGTTTGAAACACTTTTTACCTATGTTTGGCATTTAGTTTTACCCATCCCCTCGACCATTTATAAATTACATTTAATTCTTGATATTTGATGTTAGACTATTTTAGACCAATTTAACCATTGACCTTGTTGGTTCCTAGTTATATACCTTATACACTCAGCCTTGCACACTTGAGAGATAATGGAAAGTAGTGATGGAAAACCTACTAGAATGTCATTATAACTAGGGAAGGGTTTGGCATCAAGATTAGACTAAACGCATAAAATAATAGAGATGAACCTATAGAGGGTATGGTTATCTCCCTGATACTTTTGTCTCTACCTAAACCAAGGTGAGAGAACCTATGGGGTAGCTTGCTCACATGGAGAGATTTTGAAATTCAATCTCCATGAGGATTTTTAGCATAAGGGACACATATGACTAGAGCATAACCAAATCTACACAATTCACCTATGAATGGTTGTCATATAAAATGCACAAATGATTTAAGTCATATGCAATAAATAAAAATTAGATGAAATGATGATTTTAATATTCATTCTATAAAATATTCAACAATAGTGGCCAAATGGAAAACTGCACCACTAGAATTTAAAGCATAAACTAAAAACACATTTCAAATATACAAGATCTTATGAATTTTCAAGGAAAGTAACACTTATATTATGTCATAGGATGTGTTATTTATAGGGTAGGATAGGGAGGACAAGTTAGATAATTATAAAATGGAGGGTGGTGTAGTGGTGGCTTCCAAATATCAAGGTATCTAGTAGTATTTCATGACAATGTTCCTTAGTAGAGATGTAGAAAGAACTTCAAATTCAAGAAAATGAAAAACACCAAATGATCCATAAGAGACTAGGACAAACACTAAAATTAGAATCTTAAATACATTCTCCTACTAATTTCATGAGCCCATAGTTCCCTTACAAGGTATTCAACAACACATTTCCAAATATAACTATAGAGAGGGATTTATAACTTAGGTACATGCTAAGAATGACAACTAGTAATGAACATAAACCCAAATATCCAATCGATAGAAAATATAATAAAACATATTATTGTTTTTCATTAATAGAATACAATAAAAAACCATAAATATTTTCTAGTGACTTCAAAAGAAATATTACAAACATCGACACTTCAAAATGCTACCATGGGGACAAGTATGGTCAAATTTCTCTTTTGAAAAGGGAGACATAAACATGCTCTCAAAGCTTGCTAATGGTTGTACAGCTACAACCACCTCAGTAAAAAAGATAAGATCTACACATATTAAATGGTCCTAATTTTATTTGTAGAACCTAGACCTAGGGAAAATGGACACCTAAAAAAATAGAAGATTAAAATAACCAACAACCAAAAACCTTAGAATAGAGAAAAAATCACTATTTATACACTTTTGAATCATGGAACTATGGGTCACAACTTGCAAAATTATAGAACAAGCTTTCAATTTAACAAAGATACTTTTAGCTAGAAAATCCCCTTTGCCATGCCTAAGATCCTCATCCACTTTCAAGAAAAGAATCATTGTTAAAACTACATTTTCAAGAAATGATGAAGATTTGGAGCATATAATTTGATATTTTGGCTGAAAATATCTTTCACTCAAGCTGGAAGGAGGATATTAGCTTAAAGATCCAAACATATTTTGTTATTATGTGGAACCACCTAGAGATGCTCTTGACTGCTCACTTGTACAGCTAGAGGGAGAAAATCATTTGAAGAGCCAAACATATTTTTTCCTCATATGCAACTTATTTGGAAATTTTTTCCTATTACTCTATTGTAAATCATGGACATTTTTGGATAGGATAACTCTTTTTTGTCCACAACAAGGAAAGGCCATTAATTATAATTATGGCTTAGGATTTGATCTAATTATGACATAAAACATAAAATGATATGTGATCATGATTGTAAATGTTCACTCTATAATGGTATTTAGATGTTCTTTTACACTTTTAATAATTACCACATCCATGAAAAAACCATCAATTTTAGATTTCAAACCAAAGCCTACCATATATTGACATTTGGCATGCCACATTGGATCTAATTAAGAATTTTTTGGGCCTATGAATGACTAAGTCAATTGATTGGCTCCAATCTAGACACGTATCACTTACTCATGTAATCTAACCCTTTTAAAAAGTCTACCTAGGCTCACATCATTAGATCATCCTTGCCTAAGTAAATGTGAGCCATATATCTTATGTGAGATGCTTAATTTCTAAATTTATGACATGTAGCTATGCCACTTAGAATTTTTGCATTTTCTTGCAAGATCCCTGGCTTTTCAACCTTGGCTATGAACCATCATATCTAGCTAGGGCAAGTAAATGCACTCCATTATATAATGATTTGAGGGATGGAACATTATTGGATGTTACCTTTTACTTGGACCTAAGGATATGCCACTTGGTAACCCTATGGGATTCTTATGTACCTTTCATATAGTCATTACTACTTTGATAACCCTTATGCCATGTGGAAGTATCTCTCTTGATCTTGAGTTTCATTAAATTGTTAACTACTAGCTCATACCATCGGGTATTCAAAACATGGTTAAAATTTAAATCATGCCCCACAATCTTGGCACTTGTCACTCATGCACTTGTCTTGGGTTCCTTTGACTATTCAAATTTGATCATGCATCATTAGATTATCTTTATCTATGAAAATGCATGCCATTAGATCTACCTTTTTTTGAAAATAAGTGACTACTTTATGGGGTATAAAATAGATGCTCACATGATTGTCATAGAAAATTTGAATCCCAATGGATACTTACCATGGTCTAAAGTTGATGTTCATACACCTATCTTGGAGCATTAAATTTTACAGGCTAGTCCCTATAGCTTAAATTTAACATCCATGCCCCTGTCAAAATACATATACAAGACCATCACTTGAAATTTAGAATTATTTATTCAAGGACTTTTTTTGGTAATAATTTTGTCTAAGTCTTCATCTTTGGAATTCCTATTTTATTTAGCACTTCTATCTTTAGCTTCTCTTTATCCTCAACACTTATGCTTTGAGCTTTTCTTCGACATGATTTTATTGTAATAACTCTTTTGGGCATTCTATTGAGATGAGTGTCTTAGATAAAATGTCTAAGCTAATTTCCCTAAAGGATCTGACTTCACACTTTTCTCATAATAATTGGGCCTCTACACTTTTTCTAAAGGAATTAAGACTTAGCTCCTTTTGTCTTCATCAGGGCAATTATTTTGGACATTTTCTCCAAAATAATTTTCCTATAGAAATTAAACTTAGTGCTTTCCCAAATAAATACAATCCTTTTTGAATTTTTGTTTGGGAAAAATTCTTGAAAGAAATAAGACTTATTCCCCACAACTTTGTCAAAAGTACCTTTCAGGCCGTTTGAACATACCCTTCGAAAGTTTCGTCAAGGGCACTTGCCCTAGAAAATTGCCCTTTAGCCTTTTAGAATGGCCCTTTCAGCCTATTTAAAGTGCCCTTTATAATTATTGAGAGTGTTCTTTGCCCTCCAGACTTATCCTCCATACCTTTTGAAAGTTCCCTTTAAAAATTTTAAAAGGGTAAAATGCCTGAAGGAAATGACCTTTCATAAATCTTGTAAAGGCAAAATGATCCTTCAATATTTTTTGAAGTAACTTTGGCTAAAGTAAATAAGTCTTTATAATTCTTTAATGCTTTTTGTGTAGGCAAAATTCCGAAAGGGTAAGTGACCTTTGGACTTTTTACCATAGACAAAAAGTTTCAAACAAATAAGACTTTGCATTTTTCCTAAATCAAAGGATTTCTTTCGATATTTTTGTGTCGACAAAATGTCCAAAGCGAAAGTGACCTTTGGACCTTTTGCCATGGACAAAACATCCCAAAAAAAATGATCCTTCAGTTCTTTTGTGAAACACTTATCCTAAAACAAATAAGACATTGAATTCCTTCAGCCTTTTTGTGGTGGACAAAATATCTAATGGAAATAAGTCTTTAGATTTTTTTTCTAAGATAAAAAAACCTAAAGACCTATTTCCATAAGACATCGTGTTCATGCAAAAAGCCCAAAAATTCTAAATTAAAGACACATTCTCCAACAAAGACTAGACAAAAGACTTAGCCAATTTTTACATGAACTTGGCCTTTTAAAAGAACACTTTAAAATAGAAATTGGGTTGATGACTTAGACATTAATACTGAACTTGGGCTAGACTTAGGCATTTATAACTAACAAGGGCCCAATTGATTTAGTGAAATTTTGGGCACTAACATTGGCTCTCACCTCAAGATTCATACCCACGATGGGTGTGTAAAGAACCATAGAACACAAGACCATGTGCTAATCCACTAGGCTACAGAGTCATGAGTTAACAATTTCTAGAAAACATCTATGAAGGCTCAACAAAACATGGTAGACTTAATAAAAATATATTAGGAGGATCTAAAAATTAACACACAACAAAAGGAATGGAAAAATAACTATACTAACAAGTCTCAAAGTAGAGGGATAACAAAATAGCATAAGGATAAAGCAATAAAACACTATAAAATATGGTACACATTTTAATTACTTAATCAAAGAAGTGTTTTAGATGTCTACCATTGACTGGTAGCTCCAGAATTTCACCATCCATATCTCTCAATAAGAAGGTATGATCCCTAATCTTAAATTCAAAGGAATAGAGACCCATCTATAGGGCATCAAACTTTCCATACTTTCCTTTCTCCTCATGCCTTTTATCCAAAGTAAAACTAGATCACCTACTTTTAAGTTTCTTGGAGTGACCTTTCTATCAAATATTTTCTTGAGATTCTCCTTGAACATGAGGTTGCTTGCATGATCTTTTCTTAAAATCTCATCAATCTCAATAATTTGGTTCACCCTAATTTTATAGTGGTGGATCTACTCATCATCCTCTAGCTGTTGTATGAACTGATATGCTGGCAACTATAAATTCATATGCAAAACTACTTGAGCTCCATAAACAAGCTCAAAATGGATTCTGCTTGTTTCTCTCTTAGGCATGATCATGTCAACCCACAAAGAAAACTTTAGTTGTTCACCCCACTTCTTTTTGTTTGCTTCCAATGTTTTCTTGATGATCTTGAGCAAGTTCTTATTACTTGATTCAGCTTGCCCATTCCCTTGAGGGTTGTAATTAGAAGCATAAGTTAGTTCAATCCCATAATATTTATATAATACCACCAAAGGTTTGACTTTAAAGATCATGTTATTATCAATAATTATCTTGATAGGCACAATAAATTTTCTAATAATCTAATTTAACAAAAAAGCCATAACTACCTGGCATGTTTCTTTCTTTGTAGGGATTACTTTGACCATTTTATGAAGTAAATAGTTGTAACTAGTATCCATATATGCATAGTTCTTGACAAATAAATTATTTCTCCAATGAAATACATTCCGCATTATTTGAATGGGCCTTTAATCATCACAAGTTGCAAGGGAAGATAACCTAAAGATTTCATCCTCCCAACAAAGTGTTAACATTTCTCACATCTTCTGATTATTTGAGCAACATATTTTAACAATGATGGCCACCAATAACCATCTCTAAAAAATTTATGAGCTATAACTTTAGGTTCAAAATGGCTACCACAAACTCCACTATGGAAGTTTTCAATCAAGATAACAATCTGTTCTTCTAACATGCATCTTAGGAGAACCCCATCTAGATTATTCAATGTTAATCCATCCTTAATCAAGAGGTATTTTTGGGAGATAAGTTTGAGAGTTCTCCTTTGATTCTTATCAAATTCAAGGAGGAATTTCATATTTTTTGAGTAGTAAAAATTTTATCTATACCATAGATACTCATTAAATTAACTTAAGGAATCATCAATATTAAAAACAATAGTGTTTACCTCAACAGCTTGAAAATTTATCTCATCCATAAGCTTGGCTAGACCCATCCCCCTTACTAACTTGGTGGTCCAGATATCCATGTCATACTCCTGTAACTTGTTGACCCACCTACACATCTTATTATATACTTCAATATGAGATAAAATGTCCTTTACCATGGTGTGTGGGATGTAATAAATAATCTTTGAACTCAAAATATATGCCTTGAATGTTTTAATATCTTTCAAAAGAGTGAAAGATTATTTTTCCATGATAGTGTAGTCCATTTTAGGACCTTGCATAGCTTTGATAAAAAAATATATGGACTAATCATGACCTTCCTCTTTCTTTTTAAATATAACAAAATCAACAATATTATATGATGCAAGATATAATACTTGGAATGGCTTTGTGTAATCAGGATTGGCCAAAATAAAGGCTAAATTTAAAGCTCCCTTGATGTCACTGAATGCTTGAATGGCCTTCTCCTCCCATTTGATGATTTGGTCCTTCTTCAACATAAAAACAATAGCTATATTTATCTCTAAAAAATTAGACACAAACCTCCTTACAAAGTTAATATGTCCAAATAAAGACTTAATTCCTTTCCTGGACTATGGGATAGACACTTTGTCAATGGCTTCTACCCTTTCAAGGTCAATCATGACACTATATGTCCCACAAACTTGTCATTTTATAATATAAAGTGGCATTTCTTTGGATTAAGTGAAATTCCAAACTCCCTACATCCAATTAACACCTTTTCTAGATGTTCTAAATACTCTTCTCTAGTCTTAGAGTACACAGTAATGTCATCTTGATAAAAAGCAATGAATTGGCTAATTATCCCTACAAAAGTGACGTCCATAGCTCACTAGAAACATTGTGACAAAATTCATCAATCCAAAAGGAATCCTCATATATACATAAGTTCCCTAAGGCATTGTGAATGTAGTCTTGGACCTCTTAGATTGCTTCACCACAACTTGGTTGTAACCTAGAAAGCCATCTAATGTGGACAACACTTTTTATCTAGTAATTATTTTTAGTAGGTTATCCATATTGCATAGGGTATAATTGTCTTTTAAATAAGCTTTGTTTAGATTTTTTAAATCCACACAATTAGATGTCACCATTGTTATTCTGTATAGGGACTAAATTTGTAACCCATAATGAATACCTAATGGACTGAATGATACCATTGTCCCTTATCTTCTTTAATTCATCCCACATCTTGGTGGCTAAGATGGGGTTAATAGGTCTTGGTTTCTACCTAAAAGGTTTTCTATCATGATGTAATGGGATAATGTTTTGAAACAAGTCTTCCTTATATGCTTTCAGGTCAGAATAAGAGCATGCTAAGTAATCTTGGTACTTTATTAATAGTTTCATGTAATATTTTTTATCTTTTGCACTTAAGTGAGTACCCATCCAAACCTTTATTAGATTTTCATGAGAACACAAGTTGCATTAAGTCACATTCTTTGAAATGAATGAGTATCTTGGCTTTATTTTATTAGTTCCATCAAAATATGCCTCAAAACACACCAATCCCCTTGGGGTCATATTTGTCTTCAACTGAAGGATGTCTTTCCCAAATAATTTTTTTCCCCATCATTGACCTGAACCATAGATCCCAGGTTTATGATCTAATCATGGAACTTAACTTCATAATTTATAGAACCTCAGTCTATTCATCAGCATCAAAGACCTACCAATGATGAACATTGTCTAGGATTGAGGGCCTGAAAAGTGCCTCTACTTGATATTGACAATGAAGACTTATATTTGCAATGTTAAATTTAGCACCTAACCCTATAAATCTATTAACTTATTGGTTGAAACTCCTATCATGATAACAAATATTGAATACATTAAAGAACTCCTATAATTCCCAAGTATTATTTTGATATTGTTTCAACCTTTTATTTTTCATGGAAAAAATACAAAAGACTTGCTTTATCACTAACTCAAAATCTCCCTTAATAATCAGACATTTAATTCCATATTCATGGGCAATCTATAAACCAAGCAAGAGTGCCTCATATTCAGCAATATTGTTAGTGTACTCAAAATAAATATGGAAACAAAACATAAAATATTTACCATTGGGGGCATAGAAGTCAACCCCATCTCCATTTCTAAGGTTGGAAGAAGCCCCATCAAAACACATCTTCCAAACTACATTTCATTTCTTAGGATCAACATCAAGAATAATAGGCTATTTGTTAATATCAATATTCCCAATAAAGATGCCAAGCTCAACATCTATGTATATCACTTCATTGAGAGCATGCTTCTAATCTTCAATCACATGTAGCATCTTTGGCTCTCTATAAATTTTGACCATCTTACCTTCCAAAAGAATGGTGGCATAAAAAAGGTCCATATGTATACTTTTACCCATGATAGCAACCCATTTGCATGACAAAAACATCCCCCATTTAGGTGGGAAGTCTATAATTACCACATCCATGTTCAAATACATTACAAGATGAACTACCAAATATACCACTAGTCCCTTAACTTGCCTAGCAACTAAAACCTCTCATGAGTCTATGGTATAACACTTGCCAAAGGCTAATAGATCTTCACTCCAAGCTCATTGAGGACTCCCAAGGTCATCACATTGTAAAAAGAACCATAATCAAACATGTAGTTGTGAACAACCAGACCATTGATCAACAAAGTTGTATAAAATGGATCCACATTCAACTAACTCTCTACAAGTATAGTAACCAAACAACCTATTTTGATTCTTCATCTTCTTCCAAGGGTACTTAGGGTAGCTCAACTACATTTGCATCTGACCTTTCACTAAATTATAAATATTTAAAGGCCCTCATCTTGTGTTCAAATATTCTTAATAACTCAACAAGGGGCATAATGATTTTTGTTTGACTCAATACTTGAGCCATATCACACACACTATATTAAAGAAGAGGCATGTTTGGTGGAAGGGTAACAACACCTTTAGGTGGAATATATTCACTCAAGTTCTAAAGTAGAAGAGGTTGGGGTGGATTTGAAAATTTGATGGAATCCTTCAAAGATGTATTTTTTTTGAGCTCATTATCACCCTAAGGGATACTAGATAATATGGGCATTTTATTGCTCTTAGTAGGATAACCTCTAGGCTTAGAAGCTTGGGACATAGGTAATATTTTGAAAGCTTATGGGAATATTGTAGCTTTCTTTGCTTCTTTGCTTGCATTCCCTACCTTTGAATTTTTAGTGGAAGTGTCTTGAGGAGAAGCACTTGGTTGCCTACTTCTCAAGTTGTATTCATTTTTTTGGGTAGTTGATTCACTTATTTATAGTCATTTGTCCTCAATTGATGGATTTCCCCTATGATATTTATTAATTATCATAGAGTGTAAGAGATAAAAATCATGGATGAGGAATTCATATTCTTATGCCATATTAATATCACAAGTAAATTCAAAATTTGTGACACTCTCCATTTTGGTAGTAATACAAAATTGATCAACTATAATATCAATCTATAATCCCATGGATACATTCAATTCACTCTAAGGTCTTTGACAATCAAACATAAAAATATCATAACTGAACCATGAATATTTAGGTTCATTTGAATCTTCATCAACTTGTTCAATTGTATCACATGGAGGGTACGGTAGGAATAACTTATCATACCAGTCAATGTCTAAATTAGAATTCATATCATTTACCTTGGAATTTAAAGGATAAGGCACCTCCTTTCTAGACCCTCTGTTCTAGTTCTTTTATTTTCTATCTTCATGTGTAGGCCTCTTCCCTTTTTCATTATCTTTATTGTGGAAAGTAGTTCCCCTTTGTTCTTGATTAAAATTTGGAACCTATTTGTAGCTATTGGACACCTAAAGGGACCCCTTTTCAGCTCTATCCAATTTGTATGACATTTCCTTGACAATAGAGGCCAAAGTTTTGATAGTTTCCTCTAGGTTGGCTATCTTCATGGGCTATGTATTTTCTAGATTGACTAGTTTCACATTAACCCACGTATTCAAGGGATTTCCCATAGAATTTATATTATTTTCAATTTGGATGGCCATATTGAATGCCAACCATAGGTTAGTTGGAACTTTGTCCCTTAAGAAATATGCAACCTTATTATCAAAAGAATCATAGTAATTTATCAAGAACACTATGTTATTGTGCCTGATGTTTTCAGGTAACCACATCATAATATTATTGAACCATGTGTTAAATTCCTACACACACTCATTGTGATTCTTGTTGATATTTTCAAATTTATCCAAGAGAAACTTTGGATCAATCCTAGCACCATACTAAATTCTAAAGACATTTTGCATCTCTTCAAATGAATTAATGCATCCAGTGGAAAGGGAATTTAACCATTCATGAGTTTCATCCTCTAGAGTATGCACAAATAAATTTATAAAAACATCCTCATACTCAACCTCATAAAGTTCAATGATATTTTTAAATGTCCTCAGATGTTGATCACCACTCACTACATTATTCCTGTGGAATTTTGGGAGGCATTTCCTAACTTCATTTGGGACCTCATTAGGATAGCCTTCCATCTCATCAAAATTGATAGGCCTAAATATTATAAGATGTAATGTAGGATATGACTTCTCATCTTGGTCCCTATGCCTCATAATTGTTTCAATATGAGGTTCAAGAACAAATGGCAAAGGGATATGAGGTGGACTTGGTGGATCAGACTTGTGAGGGGATTTAATTGGTTAAGAAGGAGCTAGAAAAAAAATAGGACTATGTGTTTTAGAATCAATGGAAGAGATATGATAATCCTCAATGATGGGGAGTTAACAAATATTTCAAGATTATTAGTATCTTGATGGTCTGAGTAGCTAAACTTTTCCCTTTAATGGGCCTCTAGACTTGTCCCCTACTTCTTTAAGGAATACTTAAGGGTGGAATAAGTCTCTTAAATGGGTCACCTTTGAATGATGATCTTAGTCCTTCCAGCTTTTCAAACAAGAAGATACTCAAAATTCAAATTTAGTAAATATTTAAAATAGGCACCAATCTTTCTTGAAACCAAAAAATAAATCTAGACTCACCACTAGAATCAAAATTCTAGGATAAAATAGTTTACAAACTATTGTGATATAGACTGATAGTAAACTTGCTAAAGATTATTGAGATAAAGAACAAAGACACTAATTTTTTTCAAAACATTTTCAAAAGGAAAAAGACACCTTCCAACATGCAATGCTAATAGTTCTTTTAATAGACTCAATAAAAGTGAAATTGTCAAACCTTAAAAACTTCATGGCACATCCCTAGTGGATTGTTGTGATGTTAATAACTAAGATAGCTAGATTAATGTAGTAACAATAGATAAATTCATTAAATGGAACACTTGTGGATCCTTGAAATAATTCTTGTTAACACAAGTATATAAAATTTTAATTTAATCCCCAATAATGGTGCTAAAAAGGTGTTGGTTCCTAGTTATACACTTCATGCAGTTGACCTTGCACACTTGAGAGATAATGGTAAGTAGTGATGAAAAACCTACTACAATGTTGTTGTATTCAAGGAAGGGTTTGGAATCAAGATTGCATCAAATGCAAAAAATGATTGAGAGACACCTACAGAGGGTATGGTTAGCTCCCTACTACTTTTGGCTCTACCTGAACCAAGGTGAGAGGACCTATGGGGTAGCTTGCTCACATGGAGAGATTTAATTATTCAATCTCCATGAGGATTTTTATTACAAAGGAGAAATATGACTAGATCATAACCAATTATACACACTTCACCCATGAAAACTTCTCACACAAAATGCAAAAAATGCTCTAAGTCATACACAAACTACTAAAGACATATGAAAGGATGATTTCAATCTTCATTCTATAGAATAGTCAATAACAAGGGCCAAATGGAAAACTACAGTGCTAGAATAAAAAACACAAAATTCAAACACATTTAAAATATGTGAGATATTATGCATTTTCCAGGCAAGTAAGACTTATAGTATATAATAGGGTGTGTTATTTATAGGGTAGGACAAGTTAGATAATTATAAAGTGGATGGCAGTATGCCAGTGGCTTCCAAACAGTAGGGTATCTAGAAGTATTTCATGATAATGTTATTTAGTAAAGATGTAAAAAGAACTTCAAATGCAAGATAATGACAAACACCAAATGATCCTTGAGAGACTAGGAGATACACTAAAACTAGAATCTCAAATACTTTCTCCTACTAAATTCATGAGCCTAGGGTACCCTTAAAAGGTATTCAACAACACATTTACAAATACATCTATAGAGAGGGATTTACAGCCTTGGTACATGCTCAAAATGATAATCAGTAATGAACACAAACCCAAATATCTAATCAATATAAACTATAAAACATATTATTGCATTTCATTAACAAAATACAATAGAGAACCACAAATATTTTTTAGTGACTTGAAAATAAATATTACAAACATCAACACTTTCAAATTCTACTATGGGGAAAAGTATGGTGAGATTGATCTTGTGAAAAGGTAGACATAAAAATTATCTCAAATCTTTCTAATGGTTGTACATCTGCAACCACCTTAGCAAGAGAGATAAGATATGCACACATCAATTAGTTCCAATTTTTTTTTTACAAAACCTAAAAAAAATAGTGACCTACAACAACAAATAGAAAATAAAATTATAACAAAGGATAAAACCCCTATTTATACACTTTTAAATCATGAAAATATGGGTTGTAACTTGAAAAATTATAGAACAAGCCTTCAATTCCTCTAAGATACTTTCAATTGGAAAATACCCTTTGCCACACCTAAGATCCTCATCCACATGTAAGAAAATAATAATTGTTGTAACTACCTTTAAAATAAATGATGAATATTTGGATCATATCCTTTGATATTTTAGATGAAAACATCTTTCACTCGAGCTGGATGGAGGATATTCACTTGAGGAGCCAAACAAATTTTGTTATTATTTGGAACCACGTGGAGATGTTCTTGACCTCTCACTTGCACAATTAGAGGGAGAAAATCATTTGAAGAGCCAAATAGATTTTGTCCTCATGTGCAACTTATTTGGAAATTCTTTTTTATTACTTTATTACAAATCATTAACATTTTTGGATAGGAAATATCTTATTTATGCATGCTAAAGAATGGCCCCTTACCTGCAATGATGGTTTGGGAGTTGATCCATTTGTGACATGAAACAAAAAATGATCCATGATCATGATTGGAAATATTCACTCTAAAATAGTAGTTAGACATTCTTCTACACTTCAAATCATTTCCACATCCATAAAATAACCATAAAGTTCATATTTAAAACTAAAGCCTACCACATACTAACATTTGGCAGGCCACATCATATCCAATTGGGAATTTATGGGGCCTAATAATGACTAAGTCAATTGATTGGCACAAATCTAGACACTTGTCAATTCCTCATGAAATTTGACCCCTTTGAAAAGTCTACCTTAGATCACATCATTGGATTATCCTTGCAAAATAATATGTGAGCCACATATCATGTGTGAGATGTTCAATTTCTAACTTTATGGCACACAGTTGTGCCACTTGGAATTTATGCATTATTTTTTGGGATCCCTAACTTTTCAACCTTAGATACACACCACCAGATATATCTAAGGTGAGAAAATGTGCTCCATTAGAATATGAACTAAGGGGTAGAGTGTTATTAGATACTAATTTTTACTTGGCCCTAAGGATATGCCACTTGGTAACCCCATGGACTTCATGTGTACTTTATAGATAGTCACTAATCCTTTGAGTTTCCTTATGCCATGTGAAATTAACACCCTAATACATATAATATGAAGATTAATATTATTCGATCCAACATTTATGCTACTTATATCTACTAAAAGAGAGGAGAACAAAGTTAGAATATACTTACCTAAATGTCAACCCATTAGGATTCAATCTCTCCCTTGGCTAATGGGGGTTCACAAGAGGTTATTATGGTTTATAAGGATCACTTTTTTAAGCCAAATCATCTAAGACCTATCTATAAGACTAGATTCTCTAAAATAAGAAACCTAAGCTAAGACTCCTTAAGTAGAATGGTGGAAGAGTAGATTATGAAGAAGTATGAGAATAATAACTCCTTGTTGCATATTAATATAAATGACCAAAATGGCATTATATATATAGGAGTATCTCACCTAAAAATCATTTAGACATGTTGGTTGTGCTATGTCAACCTGGTCAACCTAGAAAATTTTTGGGCTAATGCTTAAAGTTTGTGTTAGGTCAGTTGAAAGTCTAAGAACCTAAAGAGCTGAAGTGACCCTAAACTATACTAGATTGACCAGGTCAATATAGTATTCTAAACATGTAAAAAGGGTTTCAAGCAAGGAGAAGAAGGATATAAAGATGAAAATACTAGAAGATTATTCAAGGGAGGAGAAATATCTTAGGCAAAGGTTTTTGGAGATGAATGGATTATAAATAATGTGGAAATAAGGGACACAAATATTATGAATCACCAAAGGTCTACCCACCCTTTAATACATGTAGTTAGAGAGATTGAGTCATGATAGGTTCCTTTAAGATGTAAAGCATCAGTATTTGAAAAAAGTTAAAAATATTATGTGTATACATATTCCCCACTCGAAGCTCATCACATGTCACTAAGGTGTAATAGGGGATGGTACTATGAGAAAGAACATAAGGAAACACACAATTTTGATGCTAAAAAAAGTTGTAGTATTTTAAAAAGCATAAAATAACTAAAAGTAATAATTGAAAGTGAAACTAATCTAAAAAATAAATAACTAAAAAGTAAATGTAATGCATACCTTGACTTACTTTTTATCATGGGATGATTGTCAGTTGTGTCTTTAGTTTTGATTATGTAGGGCATAGAGACTACTTTTGACAAATCCATAAATATAAAACTAAGGGGCAAATACAAACAAATGCAACAAAAGCTAAGATAGCTGGTGTTATGAGGATGGGATGTACTTGGGAATTTAGAAAGATAGGTGATAGGTGTTATGTTAGACCAAATGACCAAGTCAAACAAGATTAAATCGGGTAACCAAAAATCCAAAGCTACTAAAGACCAAAAAACTTGAATAAGTAAACCTCAAGTAAGGAAAGGAAAACTCATCAATTAAAACCAAGGATACATGTTTAAAAAAAATGATAAACAAGACAAATCAATGGTAAAAGGAAAAATAAAATTCTAAAATAACATTAGTGAGTGATTAGTAACAATCCGCATCTCACTTAATAATGGAAAAAGGTTCATAAAAGGAAAAACAGCATTGATGAGTGAGTAGTAACAATCCACATCTCACTTAATAATGGGAAAAAATGGTATGAACTCAGGTGTCCATAACAACAAGACAATAAGATCATGATAAATGGAAAAAGAAAAGTAAATTAATTCTATTAAATGTAAAATGAAGTGAAGAATATGATCTAAAGTTTCTCAAACATGTTGTTTTGCATTAAAATATAGATAAAATTGAAACAAAGTAGTGTTAAAATGTTTATAAGAAATGAAGAAGGAATTTAAAGAAGAGGGAAAACAAAATTGGAATCATAATTTGTCTATCAAGGGGGAGATGAAATGGGTGGAGGGTAGAATGAAGGAAAAACCAAGGTAGAGAAACTCTTTATCAAAGTCTAGACACTCAAATTTGGTTTGTCAAAATAAGAGGACTATCGAACTTAGGTACTCTAAAGAACTTTTCTTAGCTACACAAGTATTGGATTAACAAATGGAATATATAGATCATCCCATCAAGGCTATATGCATGAAAATTAAAATGGACCTACTTTCCCACAATGTGTTTCCAATTCTTTAGGACCCCTTACAGAGCCATTGATCTACTATGAAGATTGGTTACTTACATGAGAAAGTAGGTATCACCATAGATTTTTTTTTTGAATTCCCCTATTCTAATATACTAACCTACCTCACCCCAAAGGTTGTTAGCTCTATGTAAAGTTGACTATGGATTTTGAGATTCAATTAGAGATAGGAGATGTGCTTGTAATCATGTCTTTTGCTGTGAAATTGATTTTTGAGATTTTTATATTGCCTTTTAGATATCATTGTCTTTTGTTGCAAATGATTTAGATTTTAAATTTCTTGATGGATTTTTCTTATTTATCCTCCATATATATTTGTAAAAACAAACATGGGTGCTAAAGATGAATTTCATTTGAAAACTTTGGACAAGGTTTCTAAGAGAGGGAACTTCAAAGAGCATGGGGTCTAAGAGTCTCATAAATCTAGGTGAAATAAAAGTGTTATCTTGACTTTGAACTTATTTTATCCAATGAGGATATGAGAGAAAGGGGGAAATCAAAAGGAGTGACACATAGAACAATTTGAATTGATTCAAATTGCAAAAAATGTGACAAAGGGAAAAGGGGGATACAATGACAACAAAGGTGTGATTTTGTATCATAAGCCTAAGGGAAAAAGGAGGAAAACATGTTAACATAGATTATTTGCAAATTCCATCTAGAAAAAGAAGCAAAAGCTAATGTATAATAACAAGTATCAAAAACATTAAAATAATGGTCATTTTATGAGGAGGGTCAGGTCCTATCCATGGTTTTAAAAAGTAACTCATAAAAGAGAGACCCATGAGGGTGATAATAAGAAAGAGAAAAGAAAAGTGATGGAGCCTTTTTATAAATTACCTCACAAAAAAAAACCCAAAGGATGACAACACAACACTGGCAAGCAACAAAAAGAGAAGAAAAATAAGTAAAATATGGTGGCTTTATGAGGGATGTCAGGTCCTATCCATGGTCTTACAAAGAAACTCAAACAATAAAATCCCAAAGGGCACCAAATCAAAATTGGTAAATAGAAGGAGAATGAAAATTAAGATAATGAAGACTATGGTACATTAAGAAACCAAAAGACCAAAAAGGGAGGACTAAAGGTTTGTGAATAAGAGGGAACTAATGTAGAGGGAGAGACCCATACTTAAGTAACCTATAAAAATAGTTAGAAAGATATAGATAGAAAAAATGAAAAAAAGGAAAAAGATCTTACATTAAAAGATATATCAAGGATGAACATGTGAGAGACAAGCATATGTGTCTTGAAAGGTTTCTTGAATTTTAATTAGTTTGGTAGCATGTAAAGGAGAATAAGAGTGGGCATTGTAAGATGCCCCAAATGGTAATTGGATGTAGAGATGGGCATCACAAGATGCCCTAAAGTATAAAATGATATGAAGGTGGGCATCAAAAGATACCCCAAAAGTTAGAGTAATGTGTAGATGGGTATGACAAGATGCCCCAATAGTTAAAAAGAATAAGAAGAGATAATAAAAGATAAGAGGCAAAGAGAACCTTGTAGAGTGTTTAAATGGATTCAAGTTATCTAAAAAGATTCTAATAGGGAATATGATGCTTGAGGAAAGAAAAAGAATGCTAAGCAAGAAGAATAATAGATAGAGATAAATAAATAAATTAGGTAGATATATAACTAAGTTATACATATAGAGAATGTGGAAAGCTAAATTGGAAACCAAAGAAAGAAAAAAATAGTACTAGGTTGAGTCGGTCAACCTAGCACAAAAATAGGGACTGTAAAACTATATTGGTTCATCCAGGACAATCCAATATAGTACATAGAGGCTTAAAAAGAGGCAAAAGAGTCTATAAATAGTACTAGGTCAACTAGGTTGACCTAGTATAATGAATAGAGGCTGAAAAAAGATACTAGGTTGCTAGGGTTGACCTAGTACAATAGACATAAGGATTTTATTTTGCCTATATCTTTAGTTCTACTCATCTATTTTACAAATCGTAAAATTAGTTAGATTCATGATGACATATAGAATTAAAATAATGAATAAATACAGGATAAAATGATGATAAAAATAATGAAATAAGTGAAATAAATTCTAATAAAACTAATAAGAAAAGAGATAAAAATGGAAATGTGAAGATAATCTAACCAGTAGTGGGATAGGATTGACGTCATGTTCACTAGAATATAGTGAAGGTGAAGCCAAAGTGAAGCTAATGATAAAAAATAAAGGAAACAAAAATAGAAATGTGAAGACAATCCAACCAGTGGTGGGATAGGAGTCATGTTGGGTTCACCAAAATGTAATGAATGTGAAGCCAAAGTGAAGCTAATGTTAAATAAAAATGGAAACATGAAGACAATCCAATTAGAAATGGGATAGGATTCATGTTGGGTTCACCAAAATGTATGAAATCAAAATTGCATGATGTACATGAATTAATCCTAGATTGGATAGGATATAACACACCTACACTTTTGATTGGGAATACACTTGTTAAGTAAGAGCATGACCAATATGGGGATCTACTAGACTCGATTAGGGGATCATTTGTATTACTTGTCACAACATATCATGATAGGAAGTGTTATAAAGCCTACAGTCTAACATAATTTCACAAAAACCCTAAAAGAGTCCTATGATTTGATATTTCACTTATGTTAAGAAACAATAAAGTAAACTATTTTAATAACAAGAAAAGTAAATTAATCTAGTGCACACCAAAGCTTGTGGCACAATGTGAGGGGTTGGATTTAAAATAATCAAATATGTATAGGGAAATTAAAATAAAGTATGAGTAGTAACCTAATACATAGAATATGAAGAGTAATATTATTTGATCCAACACTTATGCTACTTCTATCTACTAAAAGAGAGGAGAACAAAGTTTGAATATACTTATCTGAATGTGAACCCATAAAGATTCAATATCTCCCTTGGCCAATGTGGCTTTACAAGAGGTTGTTGTGGTTTGTAAGGATCATTTAATTAGGCCAAATCATCCAAGACCTATCCATAAGACTAGATTCTCTAAAATAAGAAACCTAAGTGAAGACTCATCAAATAGAATGTTGAAAGAGAAGATTGTGAAGACACACGAGTGAATAATAACTCTTGATTGCATATTTATATAAATGAGATAAATGGCCTTCTATATATATATATATATATATATATATATATATATATATATATATATATATATATATATATATATATATATATAAGAGTATCTCATCTAAAATTCATTCAAACATGTCAACTATGCTAGGTTAACCCGGTCCACCTAGTACATTTTTGAGCTAATGCCTAAAGTTTGTGTTATATTGGTCGAAAGGATAAGAAACCTAAAGAGATGAAGTGACCATAAACTATACTAGGTCAACCTAGTATATTAAATAGGTAAAAAGGGTACTAAGCAAGCAGAAGAAGGATAGAAAGAGGAAAAGACTTGAATATTGTACAAGGGAGGGAAAATAGCTTAGGGAAAGGTTTTTAGAGATAAATGGATTAGAAATAATGTTGCAATAATGGAAAACAATTTGAAAATCACCAAAGGTCTACCCACCCCTTTCTTGGTGAACCCCTTAAATCATACACTCAGAGAGAGTGATGAGTTCCTACAAGATGTAAAGCATCAATATTTGAAAAAAGTTAAAAATATTTAGAATATATAGTACTTTCTTAAATAAATACAATCCTTTCAAAAAATTTGCTTAGGCAAAGTGCCTGAAGGAAATAATACTTCTACCCTATAGAAACTTTGTTGAAATTACCTGTCAAGCCCTTTGAACATACCCTTAAAAAGTTTTGTTAGGGTTATTTTCCGTATAGCATTACCATTTTGCCTTTTGGAATGGCCCTTTAGATATCTTGAAAGTGCCCTTTAGACTTATCTAAAGTGTCCTTCACCATCCAAAATTATCCTTTGAACCTTTTGAAAGTTCCTTTTTGGTAAATTTTCAAGGTTAAAATTCCCAAAGGAAATGACCCTTTATAAATATTACAAAGGCAAAATGATCCTTTAGGTTTTATGGACGTACCTTTGGCTGAACTAAATAAGTCCTTAAAATTCTTTCAAGATTTTTGTGTGGGCAAAATGCTTGAAGGGTAATTGCCCTTTAGAATTTTTGTCATGGACAAAAAGTTTGAAACAAATAGGAAATTGCATTTTTATCAAAACAAAGGATTTATTTTGGAATTTTTGTGTGGGAAAAATGCTCGAAGGGAAAGTGCCCTTCATACCTTTTACTGTGAAAAAAGAGTCCAAAACAAATGACCCTTTAGCTCTTTTGTGAAACACTTAGCCCAAAACAAATAAGACATTGAATTCATTTAGAATTTTTATGGAAAAAAAAATGTTCAATGGAAATAAGTCTTTGGAATTTTTGTTTGAGATAAAAAAACATGAAGACCTATTATTTTTAGATGTCTTGTTCATATAAATAACTTGAAAATTCTAAATGAAAGACACATTCACCAAGCAAAGACCAGACAAAGGACTTAGCCAATTTTTACATGAACTTGGTCTTTTAAAACAACACTTTGAAAAATAAGATGGGATGATGACTTAGACATTTATAATCAACCCAAGTTGTACTTAGGCATTTTCAATTAATAAGGGCCCAATTGCTTTAGTGTAATTTTAGGCACTAACAGGTCTTTTTGAAGAAATATTTCCATCCCTAGACCAATTTTTTAGACCAAGTTACCAAGTTCAAACCATTTATCTTTTAAACCTTATTTTTAAGAATTTGTAAAAATTTATACCTATCTTCATGGAATATTAGTCATCGATTTAGATATGTCTCATTACACTCATAGTGGAGCCATGTAAAATCCAGGTTATGATAATGTAGTCATGAATGATTACTTTGATCAAGACCCCTATGGTGATGATGTAGTTTATGAGATGGATCCATATCTTCCTTATACTAATGAATATGTGGATCAAGGTCAAATATGTTAGTCCATTATTTGGTTAACACACCTCCATATTCAAAGTAAGAGCAAGATAAAAACACATAATATCTTTCCAATGTACCATCGATTATTGAACAAGTTCCACAATAACCATATTTGGGTACTATTCCATCAACATATGATCTTTATTTTTTAGATCATCACTTTCTTGAAAACAAAGATGAGGTTTTAGTTAGATCTATAGAGTTTAGGGATAAGTTTCTAGTATACTTCCCCCATGAGAATTTACCTATTATAGTTAGAGTGCCTCTAAACATGCCTTATACCCAAACCATTGACTAGGCCTCTACTATCCATCCTCAAGTGCTCATGATAATGTCATATCAGGACTAAGATATGCTTGTCAAAGGAAAGGGTATCATGGAAGACCAATTTATATAAATGTAACAAGCATATCAAACTTATTTGAATATAACACATAATTTTAATGCCATGGCCATGTTAAACACTCTACTTATAGATCTATCTCTTTCAACAAGAGTATTAATTGAATTGATAGGCCAATATAATTCATGTGTAGACCTATTTGCACAAAATAATTCATTTGGTGACATGTATAATGTCCCATCTATTGAAGAAGTGACTAATGCTTCTATGTAAAATAATGTTCCAAACATAGTGGATGACATGCAAGTGTCTTCTAATCTAGGCTAAAGTAGTTTAAATGCACCAATAAATATTCCACAATAACAAGTTCCTTTAGTTAATACCATGAGTGGTTAAAAATAGTAGGAGGTAAGAACTCCTAAATCCTAACCACAACAAGTTACCTCTAATCTTGAACTAGCTACTTCATCAAGCATGTAACCACAAGGATTAAGTAATAAAATGATAATCCACATCAACTGGTGATGATTAACATTTCATAATAATAGGCATAGTCTAATATACCATCATAGTAGAGGTAGAATATTCATAATAAATGTTCCACCTTGATAGGTAGTGACAAACATACCTCTATAGTCACAAACCAATATACCTTTACAATCACAAATGTTATTTAATCAACAATGTGTCTCCATTGGTCAAAGACAAATGTTGAACATCCAACAAATTTCTATTTCACAGCTAGTGTTTACACAATAAAGAGGTACCACTATCCAAAAATTACCAATTAGGTAGAAATTGCCTTTTACTTAGCACATGCCATAGATTCAAAGATAGGGCCTTGGTCCACAACAAGTTCCCCTTATTCATCTAGGTTCAACTAGTCAACAACAAGTCCTTACTCAACCTCAATTGGTACAGTATTTCACCCAGAGCCATATCTTTCCATCATAGCCATAATCCCCTTAAAACCAAGGCTATATATTTAATCCAAACTATAAAATATCATAAAAACATGTGCATTTTCAACATCCACATCCTAATCTATGAATGCATATTCCTAGTTGGTTCCTTCACCAAACCAACATTATGTCACAAACCATACCTCCATTATACCTATTTAAAGGTTATCTACCTTTGACCACCCAACCACTACTTTAGCCAAATGTTTTATCTAGTTCATTGACATAATAAATGTATCAAATGAAGGATGTGATTGCCACCATTAAAACATGGAAGAAAACCAATAAATTCTAGTTAGATGGTGTGTGTTCATACCCATTGAACATGAAGTATCTTTATATATCATTTCTTCCAGGCTATGAACCACTAAAATTTGATAAATACAAGGGTAAAAGAGACTCAAAACCATATTTGATATATTTCTTTGTTACTTTCCAATTAGTGGCTTAAAGAGACATTTATCTCCTCCTTTTGTTTCCTTGAATTCTAGAAGGATAGGCTTTGAAGTGGTTCATCATATTGCCAAAGAATTTCATATCTAATTTTGATGACCTATCAAACAATTTTTTGTAGAATTTCTCCTATGATCTCAAACATGAGATTCATTGGTAGATTTGACTCAAGACAAGGAAAATGTCGGTGAAATTTTTGTAAGATATCTACAAAATAGAGAGCACTTGTTAGTCACTTTACCCATTGCTTACCAAATAAATAGTTGGTTGTTGTGTTTACTAAAAATTTACACAATGATATATCTTATCATTTGGATATTGAGTGTGTGCATAACTTAAAAGAGATCATTGATAAATGATTTCTAATTAAAAATGCACTTATTAACAAAGGTATTATCAAGTTAACCTCATTAAACCAAAATTTTACCAAAAATAAGGAATATGCCAAAGTCAAAACCATAATCAAGTCTAAGTGAAAACATCTATACCAACCTAGGCCAATAACTATGACAAATCCAATAAATACAACCATAATAATAATTTTATTATAAATAGAGTAATTGAGTGGCACCATGTATAAATAGTTCAAACATTGCCTACTCAAATTATGTCATAAATGTAACTTACTCCTCATCAGTAGCATATTTAGTAAATGTAGCCTTCACAGTAACATAGACTAACTCCACAAATGCAATAACCACCACCTTTGAAAATCCTATCTCCAAGATGAAAACCCATTCCTTGAGTCTTCAGTGACCTTGGTGAACCTCTCGAAGCAGTGTTTTGCAAGCTATCCATAACTAATATGATTAGTTTGCTAATTCCAAATCATTATCTTAAGGGTATTTTATATCCATATTGGTATTGAGAGAATGAGTTATATGAATACCATCATGTTCATGGACATAATCTACATTATTTTATGTAGACAAAAAACCTCATAAAAATATGTTGTAAAATAGAGAGATTACATTAGATAATAAATAATATATGTCTAATCAGAACCTTGGTTTTTACCAAAACCCTTTTTCTCAACATAAAAATGAAAAAAAATAATAAAAAAACAATGAATGCCATAGAAAAAACAATAATAATGTCGATAATCAACATGATAATTATAGCATTAACAATAGCAAGAATAACAAGTCAACCAAATGGGAGGAACCAAGGCCATAATGATTCCAAAAACCAAAAGACATACCACATAGTTGCCCATGACTACACCAAAGTTTTAGTTCATATTATGGGAGGTCATGTTCAACCATCACCATTAATCCTAGACCAAGTGCTAACTGAATAGGACCATTGCTAAATAATTTTAATCAACCCACCTATTTTAGTAATCCTTCCTTGACCTAGGACTGCAAACAAGTACAAAAACAACTAAGGATTACTATTTTAAGACCTTATACTGATAAGTCATCATTGTCTTGTGACCACAACCAAGTGTACTAGTAATTCAGACTTATACTATTTGGCCCATCTCCATCATCATCAAGTTAGAATGGTCTTGTATCTAATCCTGATTGTGTAATCACATCTCAATAGTCTATTATTACCATTCTAGGCCCCCAAAATCCTACCAATGAACCAATCCAACCAACTATTCTAGATAAGAACAAGCCACTTAACAATGTTAAGGAAATGTCATATGACATTGTGGAATAACTCTAAAAGATACCCACATAGATCTCCATTTTATATTTGTTGCATACATCTACTATCCACAAGAACATCCTAATGGAACTCCTTGGCCAATCTCAAGTTCCCAATGACATAACCATAGATAAATTCCAATCTTTGATTAGACATCTAGCCCTAGTCTAATAGTTAACCTTTGATTAAAGTGATATGTCTTCCCTTGGCCCTCTACATAATAATCCCCTATACATTGAATTTTTCATAGTGTAGTACAAATTCAAATGTGTCCTCATAGACAATAGATTAGGCCTGAATATTGTGTCCCTAAATCTCATCTAGCATCTTAGATATACAATAAATGATTTAAAACCAAAAATAATTACTATCAAGGCCTATAATAATGAATAATGGAAATTACAAGGCATCATAAGCTTACTAGTTATTATTGGGCCCTTAACCCATGATACACTTTGCCATGTGTTATACCTCAAACTATCTTACAATTTTCTTGTGGGTAGACCTTTGATACTTGAAATTAATGCAATCCCTTCAACATTACACTATTATCTCAAGTTCTCACACTCATGCATGGAGGTATCTATCAATGGATATTTGCAATCCTATTAACATTGAAAACATTTGGAGGTAGAGTATGAAAGTTATAACTATTGCTTTAGCCTAGATTTGATTCCTAAAAAGGATAATGACAAATAAATACTTGTCAAATTACCAAAGGCTAATTGTATAAACCTAGATAGTCTTGAATCATCTTCACATATGCCTCCTCTTAAAATTTCTAATCATTTTACCATTTTGGCCAATAGCCCAAGAGAGTATTTGACCCTTGACACATTTCACATTTCCAAGCTTCGATAGAACCTCAAGTCTTATGGAAGACCTAAAGCCAAGCTACCTTGCATGGAATGGCAACAAAAAGGTAAAACTAAACTTCATATCCCAGCTTCTATCATTTTCACATGACTATTATCCAAGAAGAGGACCCACTTATCAATGATGAATCCTAGTTGTACAATGACAATTTGGATAGTATCATGGAGAACCAAGTATATGAGAGAGGAGGCCTCAGACCAAATAAGTAAGGTAATCTTGAGCTAATTTATATAACTCAATAGAAAGGAACTTATGGTCTTAGATTTAAACCACCTGAGGGTAATGCCGTGTATCTTATTGATGTTCTAACACCAACATATAGTGATGATGTGAAATAGAGTTGGATCACCATATTTATGAAGACCTTACCAATACCAACATATTTGACACCCATACCATTTGTACCCTTATCCTAATGAACTACCATAACCCACTTCCTCTTCATCACCCTCAAATTATAGCTTAGGACCAACAAAAATCCATAGTGATTGTAGATGAGTTTTATAATGATGAGGCCTTTTTTAATTTTCTAAGCCAAGAGACAATGTTCCATTGAAAGACCACAAAGAAAGATTCTCTATCATACTAGGTCCTATATCCTATTTTGAAGAGTGGGTGAGCACCCTTAGCCACAAACAAAATATTAAAACATTGAGGTCCCAGAGTGAAAAAATCTTTGAGGCACTTTTATACTAGGGTAAAAGTAAAGATAAGGTTACTCTTTTGCTAAAAACTTATTTCAAGTACAATTAAATGGGGGTGTTTACCTTTCATCAAATGAATCTCAAGAGACCACCAATGATGAACTTACTTTTAGGCCCAATTTTAGTTCAATATAGAAATAAGCATTTGATTGAATTTCCCAAAAATTTACAAAAATATTTATAACATGGTCATCCCTACTATTAGGTGATTTGGATTCATCTTGTTTAAGAGAGCTTGAAGAACTAGTCTAAATAGAGGACTTTGTAATGTCAGGCCAATTCAAATTATTTCCAACCATTATAGATCATGGTTTGACTCTCTTAGTATAAGATACTATATAAGTCAACATTTAGACTCTAGACAACCCAAAATGGATCAAATTATGCATGTCCCTCGCTGAGGAAGAACATGAAATATTTACATCCCTTTTAAAGGAATTTGTTGACATATTTGCTTGGGCCTATTCAAACATGCCATGTTTAGACCTCACCTTGGTTATAAACCACCTTGTTTTACACCCTAATTCTAAACTTATAAATAAAAAAATGTACAAGATACACCCTTGTATTAGTGTACTAGTAAAGAATGAATTAGAAAAATTCTTAGAAGTGATATGCATTCAACTGATAGAATATTCAAAGTAGATCTAAAATCTTGTGCCTATTAGTAAGAAGCTAGGAAGAATCATAATTTTCACTAATTTTATAGATATAAATAAGGCCTACCCCAAGGATGATTTTTCTCTACCAAATATTGACATCATAGTTGACTCCATAGCGGGGTATAAAATTCTTTCACTTATGGATGGATTTTCAAGGTATAATCAAATCAAAATCACATCAAAAGACCAACATAAAACAATGTTTAACACTTCATGGGGAACATTTTGTTATTAGGTTATGTCATTTGGCCTCAAAAATGTTAGGTCCACATACCAAAAATCCATGACCATCATATTTTGTGATATGATGCATGATATTCTTGAAGACTATGTCAATGACATATTGGTAAAATCAAAGACCCATGTTGATCATCTAGCTACACTACAAAGAATATTTGAGAGGATTCATGAATACAATGTTATACTTAATCCCAAAAAGTATGTATTTGTTGTCACTTTAATAAAATTATCAGGCTTCATCATCTCTCATAGTGGTATTGAAGTTGATCCTACCAAAGTACAAGCCATTAACGATATGCTACCACCTTCGAATTTGAAGTAGCTCCATAGTTTGTAGGGAAAAATCTAGTTTATCAAATGCTTCATTTATTTATTGGCTAAAAAATTCCATCTATTTACATACTTATTGAGGAATGGTGTCACATTTCATTGGGACGAAGATTGCTAGATTGCCTTCAGACAACTAAAGGCATATCTTACCAATCCATCTATTTTATTACTATCAATGCTAGAAAAGACATTTATATTATAGATATCTACCATATACAAATCCCTAGGGGCACTTCTATCTCAACATGATGATAATGGAAAAGAGCATGTCATGTACTACCTTATACATACACTAGTTGCGTATGAACACAATTATACACCATTAGAAAAATATTATTTATCAATAGTCTTTACCACCTAGAAGTTGTGACATTACATGCTTAAAAACAAGGCCATCAATATTTATAAAGTAGATCTACTCAAGTATATATTATCCAAGACAACTTTACAAGGCCATATAGCTAAATGGATCATGCTTATGAGCGAGTTCAATATTGAGTATGTCAACCAGAAGGCTATAAAGGGATAATTACTTATAGATGAGCTTGTTGAAGCTCCCCTTGTAGATACCAAACCCCTTGCTTTTCAATTCTCAGATGAGTCCATTATGACCATCATTGAAACACCTCTTAATAAGTAGCATTAGAATCTATATTTTGATGGATCATTCACATCACATGGATTAGGGGTAGGCCTATTGTTTATTATACTATAGGGGGTTCTTATCCCTATATCATTATGTATCAACTTTCCTTGTACTAATAACATGGTTAAATATAAATAACTTATTTCAAGGCTTCATTAAGAAGTACAATGGAATATTTAGCATCTCACAATTTGTAGGGATTCTCAGTTAATCATTAATCAGGGTATAGACCACTTTCAAACTAAAGATGACAAACTAGTATCATATAAGGCCATGGTCAATGTTCTCAAACAATGGATCATTGATATATAGTTTGAACACATACTTAGGGATAGTAATAGGATAACATATTCCATGGCCACCATTGGCTCATTGATCCATCACATAGAGAAGGAAAAATAATATCAATTCCATGTTGAAAATATGCTAGTATCTGCTCATGAACCATTAACCATCATAATGATCTATGATGTCATTGGTCCCAGATCTATATGGTACTTAAACATCTTTACCTACCTACATGACCATATCATGTCACTAGACTTATCACATAAATAATGAAAGGCCTTTACCCACCAAGCCTCACACTATACCTTACTTGGCCCAACCCTTTACCACCATATCTTTGATGGAACTATTCTTTATTATTTAAATTTGGTGGGAGAAACATTATCATTATAGAAATTTCATGGATTATGTGGATCCGACACCAATAGGGCCATATTAACAAAAAAACTCTTGCATACTAGTTACTATTAGCCAACTATGGAAGTAGATACAACTACTTATGTCAAAAGGTATGACAAATGTTAAAGGCCTGCCAATTTGATTCATGCCCTAGCCAAAACATTAAAACTGATGCTTATACCATGGTTTTTTGAAACATGGGGACTCAATATCATTGAAAAGATTAACCCAACCTCATTTTATTTCCATAAACACATCCTTACTACTATTAAATATTTCACTAAGTAAGTTGAAGTTATACCCCTAACTTACATGATGAGCAAACAAATATCCAAGTTCATATTCAATCACCTCATCTATCACTATCATATCCCATAGCATTATATCTAAATGATGGATCATTTAAGAAC
Organism: Torreya grandis; assembly: GCA_037957365.1. Lineage (NCBI taxonomy): Eukaryota > Viridiplantae > Streptophyta > Pinopsida > Cupressales > Taxaceae > Torreya > Torreya grandis. The sequence continues at coordinate 225,775 of JARHVA010002668.1, forward strand.
ATGAATGTCAAAATTATTTGTGCTAAGTAAAATATTACCCAAAAATTTTCTACCACATATTACCCACAATGTGTTGTATTTTTTTTAGTGATGTGTCTAAGGTGACCAAGGACGGTGATGAGGTGTTATGTGTACTAGAGTGATAATGACAAAGTTTGATTAAATGAGCCTTAGTGTTCCTACATGGTTCTTAAGTGTTTGACTAAGGAGGCATTTTATGGATGATATTGTTGGTATGTAAATGTTGCAAAGACTTTATGAGGTGTCAATAGTGATTATAATGAGTATGAAAGTGAGTGGATCTCATCTGGTAGTTCATTATTTCATCTAGACATTTTGGGTCTAGTAGCAAAAAATCAAAGTAGGTAGTTTGATAACATCACCATTGCCACATGTGGATGAGTATAGGGGAGTTGGTCATATGGTTATGATCACATTTTTACCTAGTTATTATGAACTAGAATTCAAGTTATGCATTGAAGCATGGTCAAAGATATGAGGGTACAAATTTGGCTTCTCAAACATAATTCACTAAGTTCCCATACTTAGCCAAATTTTCAAAAGGTTCAAGTAGAGCCAAGTAAGCATGTTGATGAGGTCAGAATTTGCACGCATATAAGTTTTAGGACAAAATGATCATATGATTTTGTCTATTTTTATGCTTATTTTTTATGTGCTAAATTTTAGGTCATGGATGTAACGTGACAAAAGATATGGATGTGCAAAGTTGGGATCCTAGGAATTTTGATAGTGTTTTCTATGTTCAAATAGAGCTAAGTAAGTAGTTTGTTGACATCATATCTTGCTTGTGTGGACATTTCAAGAGAAGGTGATAATATGGGTTTATTTAATTTTGAGCCTAGTTTGTTTTTGCTAAATTTTAGATCATGCACTGAAGCACAACAAAAGATATGCTTGTTCAATGTTAGCCTCCCAAGTAGGTTTTTGACATAGTTATATCTATGATAGAAGAATTTGAAAAGGCATTTTAATGGCATTATATTTCACATGCATGAATGTTTTAGGAGTATTTTGATACATGGTTAGATTCCTCTTTTAAAGGAGAACATGTGGTGTAATTTTTAGGACATGATATTGATTACATCAATATATATATATCTATCCAAATTTGGAATTTTAGGCATATTGAAAGGGTCCTCATACTTGGTCAATTTTGAAAGAGGTAAGAATCAAGCAAGATGGATAGTGTAAGTTGCTCCAAGAAATCAGGAAGAAATGACATGAAGAATGTGTATGATGTTTAATGACTAAGCAAAGGTATAGTATGAAGTTTCAATAGTGAGTGGGTGTTTATACAAATTAATAGAATGGTGAGCATTGATAGTTAAAGACCTGATTGATCTACAGAGATTGATGGAGTATGTTGAGTCAAAGTTTTTAGACTGCATCAGATGAGGTTAACTATCAACTGTTTAATGTTTGGATTTTCTAGACTATGCATTAATGTGTGGACAAGATCAATGATGTGATATTGATCCATAGCTATGAGGATATGAGATGATTGTGTTCAAATGTTAAATGTGACTGTTTGTATTCAAATATTTGAATTTTACATAGGGAAAAATTAGAGCTCTATATTTTATCCTTATCTTTCAATAGAAGTCAAACTTGATGGTGCCATAAAAAAAATATGAATAGGATTCCATGGTTCATCTAATGAACCTGTTCTAAAGATCTAGAAGTGTGTACAATCAAAAATATTAAGGTTCTAAGTTGGTTGTGTGTTAGTGCTTGTTCTACAAGTGACCTGAGAAGGATGTTTGAGCTTGTGTTGATGTTTTTTTGATATCTCATGGTGACTTGGATATTAGGTAGTGTTTTAGACTCCATGAGGATTCTCTATGTGGTTTTTGGAGGTGTGATCAATCTATCTTGAGTATAAACAATTGTTAAGAAGTTATTTGTGTTCATTGAATATAATGGTAGTCTGAGTGATCATGTTGGAGGAGCGAGTTAAAGGTGTTTTGAGTAAAATTAATGAGTCCAATGAATATGTAAATGTTTTAAAAGTCTCAAAGACTTATATGAAGGATTTAATCATCATAGTTGGCCCCTAAACAGATGTGGCAAGTCAAAATATCTTGACTATATTTTGATAATGTATAACCAATTTGAGAGGTCATCTTGAGTGTGATAGTTTGAGGTATTTTGGCCTATGTTGGTTTGTCTAAGGCACATGGAGATGTTGAATACATATTGGAGGTTCTATTCATGTGACTTTTTCATGTGGTTATGTGAAAGACTTGAATGTTTGGTTTAGTAGTTTGAGACTATGTTTTTCTATGTTTGAAGACCTAAAGAGAGAGGTGACCTAATTGATAAGTTTGAGTGTGGAATTGGTGTTACAAGTGGCATGGACACATGTGGGAGTGAGAAAGGTATCATGTGGAGTGGACCTATCCTTTTGAATGTGGTCTTGACTTTCTATTTTTCTCATTAAAGTGATAAATGGGTGAATAGGTCTCCATGAGATCTATAAGATCTACAAGGGCCTTATTAAAAGGTGTAGCTACATAATGGTGACCCATATATGATATGGCTAAATTATGAGGTTTTAGTTGAGCCATGTAATGATTTGATAAAAGCCTTAAAGGTTAAGGTAAGACTAATGTCTGACCAAGAATTTATTTATCATGAAATCTATATATATAGTGAAACCAAAGGAGATGGTTTGTAGGCTTTTAGGTGTGGAGTGTGCATTGAAGAGAAGAAGAGAGAAGGCTAAGTGTGCCCAATAGATGGGTTGATAAGTAGACTATATTGAGGACTACTTTAATGACTTGTAGGTCATATTTCTAATGGTAGAATAGTGTTCTTTTTGGTTGAGCATGAGTGAATAGGCCTAGAGTGATCCAAAAGGATGTTTTGGATGTCTTGAGAATGAGAAAAGGATTATTGGTTTCTATGAGATCTTTGTGGCTAGTTTAAGAGACTGATCAGTGTGTGAATAGTGTGTATGACCATTTAGTTAGGTTGATGAGGTGATAGATTTTTTTTTAAGGTTTGAAGAGTGGGATTAAATAGGATATGTAATGTGTCCTATTTGATATTTGTGTGTTGGTTCAAGTATGTAATGTGTTTTGGCCAACAAGGAGTGTTGTGTGATCCAAAATGTGGCTTTGGATACATTGAGAGATTGATAATTGGAGCTACATCATCAAGTATTGAAGACGTCAGTTCAAAGGTGGATTTGTTTAAGGTATCTATTTGGGTAGTTAATTACCTAGGGGGTTTGTTCCTCCTTATAAGGCTAAACTTGTTAAAAGTCTAGTTATTGTGGTTGATCATCTAGATAGGTGTAGAAGGTTCTTATGGGATTACAATCTCACTAAATCTAGGAATGGTATTTCCTTGATCATTTGTAGATGGTCTAAATTGTTTCTTATTATTATTATTATAGGATAGTAGTCCAATTGTAGGTTTTAGTGGGTTTTATTCCCCAAGAGGGTTTTCCATGTATGTCATGTGTTATGTTTTTGATCTTGCATTATCTTTCTTGTTCATTGATATGAATGATGTGTATGCCTCATGAATGTATATATTGACTAATTAAGAGTTTGGAAGGATTGTAAATAAAGTTGTAATATATGGGATCACTAATTCACCCCCCCTCTCAGTGATTGTACCTCTAATAATTTGTATCAGAGTGGGTCCTTTGGAGGAAGCTTAATAGATTTAAGAAGATTTTGAGTAGGTACAAAGATGGCTAAATAATTAAAGAAAGAGAATCAATAGTGGAAGACTATGATCAAGGCACTTGAGGAAGAAATATGTACTTTCAATAATGATGCTAAAGAGGATGAGAAGGTTATCAATGACCTCAAGGTTTAAATAGAAGATTTTAAGATAAGTTTGAGTCCTAAATAAAAGGACATCATGTGTGATGAATAATTTTTTCATGACTATGAAGAAAAGGTTTATATATAAGTTAAGCTGATGGGTGCACTTGGTGAACTGAAGGAGTAAAATAAGAATAATCATAAGATGAGAAATATGATCAAAAGTCTTGAAGCAAATGCCAATTCTCTTGAGGGAAATTTGTTTGGCTTGTCTAAGAAAGAATAAAAGAATCATCAGGAATAGATCATGTCTATTGAATTACAAGATTTTAAATTGAAATACATGGCCAATAAGGCCAAAGAAGATGAAGATAATATTAATATTCTTGAGGATTAGTTAAAGACTAAAAATTCAAATCTAAAAGAAAGAGAAGATTAGCACACTCTATTGAAGATTGAGATGGAGTCATTGAAGATAGCCTAATAAATTTATTGTCAATATAAACAAGGTTGAGAAAGAGAAAAAAAGGTTAACTCAAGACAAGAAGGAAGCAAGCACTAAGAGAAATTAAAGAAGACTAGTTAGACATCCCAATGTAATAAGGTATGCAAATTCTTTTCATGTTCATTATCATTTTTGATATCAATATGGTCATAGGTCAAGAGATTGTAGAAAGATGAGATCTAAGTATGATTTCACATGGAGCCTTAGAAGAAGGAGAAATTGGACATATAAAAGTCATAACTTAGATCAATCAAGTGGCCAATCAATGGTATTTTGACCAAACACCTTAAAGGATAATCTTGATCTAGGTGGACTGCCTGATACTACAAAGAAGGAATCATATATGAATAAGATACATGAATGAAAAGAGAATTTATCTTCTATCCATATAGAAAAAAAAGATCACAATCATCATCAAGAAAAATGCTACGCCCTTAACCTATCACATGTATGAGGATAGGTTTAGCTGACTTGTGGCTTACTTATCCCTCTTGGATGTTATATCACATTTCTCTATGCTTTCTTTTGGTTAGTACGTTGACCTATGGATTAACCATGGCCTACATAGACTATATATAGGAGGTAGTGGGTAATTGTTTATCATCATATATTATGAAGTCTATTCTTATTGAAGCTTGTGGAGGTTTCCCCCTCGAAGTGGCTTGTCTATTATCATATATTCTAATATATTTTAGTCATATTTGGATATATTTCTGCTATTCTACTTTATTGTTTAAGTAATTTCATTACAAAGAAGGTCTGAATGATCTTATTTATTTCAATTGTCATAGAGTTGGTCACATTTTTGGGTATTACAATAATAGGTTGAATTATCTCCAAAAGTAAAATAAGTTTTATGGATCTCCTAGTGTGCAAGGAAGATGTCACAAATGGGTATAGAAACCTAAGCCTATTAGGAGAGATTAGACTGAGACCAAAGATGGTTTGTCTTCCATGATAGACATGAAGGAAAGAAAAGAGTTTATGTTATTGGCTTTTGATAACAAATCTGAAGAAAAGAATGATGTCAAGCATACTTTCAAATTCAAACATGTGTAAAAATTAAAAAAGGATATAGAGATATGGGAGTCTCTAGAGTTTTGGGACTTTTAGTCTCACTATGTTAAAAGGGTGTTTACCTCTGAACTTTAAGGAGACACTTTGCAGAAAGAAGAAGCATGGTAGATATTGTTTAAGACTTATTTATTATTGGAGGAAAAAAAGGTCATGATAAGATGTGTTATATTACTATGAAGGACTTTTTTTATTGGTAGACATGTGTGTTAAGATGTTCTTTGGTTGATCAATTCACTCTTAGTTTTTGAAAAACTAGCCCAAAAGATGAAAGGTAGTGACTTAAGGGTTTCATATCTATAAAACCTAAGGTGTGTGTTCATGATGCTAATGAATAAATTTTGGTATATGGAGATAATTCAACATTAGGTGGAGAATATGTAATGTTTTCATCAGTTGGTGGCATGCTTGTAATGCATTATTGAGCCCAGTTTAGTGTTTTTTGTCATCAAATGATGTTGGAAGTGTGTGTTAGATCTAAGAGTAGGATATAGAAGTGTTCCAAGTGTATAATCAAGGATGATGAGGTTTTAATATTTTATATTACTTATAAAGGTTTTTTGATCTTACTCATGTGTGCTCAAGGTGTGTTTAGGGTTCTTGGTCCTAAAGGTAAGAACTTGTCAATTTTTGTTACTTAAATTGATTAATCAAATGTTGAAAGACTATAATAAAAGGTTGATATGGAGGATTAGAAGAATGTGTTTTCATATATTTGATATCATGAATAAGTTATCTAAGTTATGTAGATGACAAGTTTTGTATGTCATGGAGTTAGGGGGAACTAACTCAGTTAGTTTGAATGGCTTGAGGAGCTATGCATAATGTGAGGGGGAGCATATGTGAGATGTTTTATTCATGTTGAAGATGTTGTGTTGTCTAATATAGATGAGAGCTCAATAAAGTTGTGATGATGACTTGATCAAACCAAGTCAGGTGTTTTGACATCATTTTTGAATCCTCATGCATAAGCAAAGGGGGAGCTTTGTAATTAGTCAGGTCCTAAGATTAGAGGACTGTGTAGTTGAATATGAGAGAGAAGGTATGGAGGTAATTTTATTGATTCATAATTATTGAAAATGGTCTAAATATGTTAAAAAAATGTGCCTAAGCTCAAGTGACTTAGGGGGAGTCCCTCTTAATGTTTTCAAGGTAAGTTCATGTAGATTCTATTTGTTCATGAGTATTTTGTCTTCATAAAATATTTGTATGAGTAGAATAATGTATTCATGGAACATGTTTAATAATCTCAAGGTGAGAAGAGGTTTTAAAAATGTTAAGGGGATTCTATATCATCTCTTAGATATGGTCTCTTCCTATTTTTTTAAATTCTTGATGTATTTTTAGGTCTATAAGATAAAAAGTTTAGCCCACTTTGTCATTACATCAAAGGGGGAGAAAGAACCTGAAGAGAGAGATAGAGTCTAAGCATAAGCTTTGTATTGGTGTTTGAAATTAATGAAAAAGAGGGAGATTATTCAATTTTTGCTAATGATATCTCCAAGGTGACCAAGGATGGTGATGATGTGTCATGTGTGCTAGAATGACAATGATAAAGTGTGGTTCAATGAGCCTCAATGTTCCTTCATGGTTTTTCAGTGTTTGATGAAGTGAGACATTTGATGGATGATATTATTGGTATGGACATGTTGAATAGACCTTATAGGTTTCAATAGTCCTTAAAATAAGTATGAAAGTTAGTGGATCTTATTTGGTAGTTCATTGTTTCATCTAGACATTTTAGGTCCAGTACCAAAAAATATGAATAAGAAATTTAATGACATCACCATTACCACATGTGGATGAGTCTCAGAGAGTTGGTCATATTATTTTTATCACATTAGTCCCTATTTATTATTCATTATAATTCATGTAATGCATTTAAGTGTGGTCAAAGATATGAGGGTGTAAAGCTGGCTTCTTATATAAAATTCCCTAAATTCCCATATTTAGATAAATTTACAAAGGGTTCAAGCAGAGCCAAGTAAGCATGTTGATGAGGTTAGCATTCAAATGCATAGAAGTTTCAAGACATAATGATCATATGGGTTTAGTTATTTTTAGGCCTAGTTTTTATGTGCCAAATTTTAGGTCATGTGATATAGCATGACAAAAGGTATGCGTGTGCAAAGTTGGGCTCCCAAACATTTTGATAGCATTTTCTATGTTCAAATAGATTTGAGTAAGTATTTTGTTGACATCATATCTTACAAGTGTGGATATTTTAGGAGAAGGTGATCATATGGGTTTATTTATTTTTTATCCTAGTTTATTTTTGCTAAATTTTATATCATGCACTAAAATCATAAAAAAAATATGCTTGTTAAAAGTTGGCCTCCCAAGCAGGTTTTTGACATAGTTGGCTTTGTGATAGAAGATTTTTAGAAGGAATTTTAATGGCATTATATCTCACATGTGTAAAGGTTTTAGGATTAATTTGATACAAGGTTGGATTATTCTTTGAAAGGATAACATGTGGTGTAATTTATGAGACATGAGATTGATTGTAGAAAAAGATATATCTATTCAAAGTTGGCCTTCCAAGCATATTGAAAGGGTCCCCATAGTCAATTTTTAAAGAGGTAAAGATCAATAAATATCAATGGTGCACATTACTCTAAGAAGTCAGGAAGAAGTGAGGTGAAGATAGGTGTATGATGTTTAAAATTTGAGCAAAGGCACAATATAAGGATCCCATGGTTATCATGTGTTTTTAAAGATTGATCAAATGGTGAGCATTGATAGTTAAAGACCTAACTAATCCATAAAGATTGATGGAGTGCATTGAGTCAAAAAATTTATATTACATGAGATGAGGTCAACTATCATATGTTTAACACTTGGCTTTAGTAGACTATGCATTAAAGTTTAGACAAGATTGATGGTGCAATATTGATCCAAATATATGAGGATGTGAGATGATTTCATTGTGTTTGAAGGTTAATTGTGACTTTTTGTATTTAAATATTTGAATTTAAAATAGGGAAAAAATAGAGATCTATATTTTTTCCATGTCTTTCAATAAAAGTTGAATTTACTAATGTTGTAAAGAGCAAAGATGAACAGGACTCCATGGTGCATCTATTGAACCTATTTTCAAGATCTAAAAGTGTTAGGTGTGGAGCTTTATTGTCTTATAGGATTAGAGGTTAAAATTATAATGTTATTTTAGCTAGGTTTGGATCCCATTCTTTGAATCCCTGATGGTGAGAATTTTTTTATTAAAATTGCCTTGTTAAATTATAATTTCATAATCAATCTAGGCCATTGATTAAATGTTTCTAGATCTAATGGTAGAAGTTATGTTTAGATGTTTTTATCCCTAAAATGTATTGATATATGGCTGAGATGTATGAATGTGAATAATAAATGAAATAGTATACATAGAGAGGAGGCAAAAAAGGTAGAGAGGTGTACCAGGGTTTAATACAAGATTTTATTTCTCCCTTGTATTACTAGAAATAATATACTAGACAAGTTTGGTGGATGTAACCCATCTTGGGTAAACCATGTTAAATCTGGTGTCTTTTGTTATGTGCATGTTTATGTTTATTTTTTAGAATGTTTAACTAATTCATTTCATAATTTATCTTATATACAATTTGGGAATATATCTAGGTTTTAATTTATCCTATCAAGTGATATCAAAGTAAAGGTTTTGTTTGCATAATTTTAAATCATAGGAAGAAAAGGGTTTGATCTCAAGTGGGAGCTATGGTAGATGAAAATAAATCTAAGGTGGAGAATTTCAATGGATAGAACTTTGGATTGTGGAAGATGTAGATGGAGGATTACCTTTATCAGAAGGACCTTTATTTACCACTGGGATGGAAAGCCAAGAAGCCATCGACAATGTTAGATGAAGATTAGGAACTATTAGATTAAAAATCTCTTGAAACCATATGATTGTGCCTTGCATATTCTATAGAATTCAACATATAAAAATAAAAAGACAATATAAGGTATTATGAGCACATTAAGCAAGTTATATAAAAAACCCTCTACCTCAAATAAAATATTTTTAATGAAAAAATTGTTTAATATGAAAATGTCTAACAATGGTTCAATACTAGATCATTTAAATGAGTTTAACATGGTTACTAGTTGGTTATATTCTATAAACATTGAATTTGATGATGAATTTAGGGCTCTTTTTATAATTTATTCCTTGCTTGAAAGCTGGAATAGCTTGGTAATATAAGTAAGCAAATTATGTCTAACAATTCCAAACTAATGCTTAAAAATGCGGTGGGTGTTATCCTAAGAAAGGAAATGTTAAGGAAAATCAAAAAGTAAAACATCCACATCTAGAAATACATTAACAATGGAGAATAGAGGAAAGCAAAAGAATAGAGGAAGAGTAAACTATGGAAAATCAAAAGGGTGTGAAAGATCTAAATTAAGACGCAAGATGGAATGTTGGATATGTGGTAAGCCAAGACACACAAAGAAAGAGTGTTTGTTTCAAAAGGATAAATTGAGTATGAACCAACAGGAAAGTAATGGAGAAGAAAATTTAGTAGGTGATGTATTACAAGATACTCTTATACTTTCTTTGGATAATATTGTTGAATCTAGGGTTTTAGATTTAGGGATTTATTTTCATGTTACCCCTCATAGACATTATTTTATAGATTATGTTCAAGTTAATTATGGTAATGTTTACCTTAGTGATGATAAACCCTATAACATTTTTAGAAAATAAAGTGTTCAGGTTAAATTACAAATTGGAAACACTTGGGTGCTAAAGGATGTCAGGCATGTTCCAAGCTTGAGGAAGAATCTAATCTCTATAGGGTAGTTGGGTAGTGAGGACAGTATGGTCACATTTATAGCCAAATAATGGAATGTTACAAAGGGTTATGTAGTGGTTGCAAAAGGTAATAAAGTAGGCACTTTATATTTGTCTATAAATAATGTTAATTCATCTTGTGTTGTAGTTTCTATAGATAAAGACGTAGCTTTGTGGTATTATAGACTTGTCTACATGAGTGAAAAGGGAATGAAGACCTTACATGCAAAGGATAAACTACCAAGTCTAAGAGAATTAGATATGGACTTTTTTGAGAACTAAGTATATGGGAAACAAAAACGTGTGAGTTTTCTCATGGTTGGACCAACTAGGAAGAACTTTTGTTAGAGCTTGTGCATATAAATGTATGGGGACCAGCTCAGGTATCTTCACTTGGTGGTTCATATTATTATTTTACTTTTATTGATTATGTAACTAGGAAGGTTTGGGTATACTATATAAAAAATAACTTTGATGTTTTTGATATATTTAAGAAATGGAAAGCTTTAGTTGAAATTAAAACACATTTAAAACTAAAATGTCTTAGATTAGATAATAGAGTTGAGTATTGTAGTAACACTTTTAATAATTGCTATTCAAAAAGTGGAATTTATAGACAAAAAATAGTTCCAAGAAGATCACAATATAATGGTGTGTCAAAAATAATGAATAGGACTATTATGGAGCATGCTAGATGCATGAGATTATATGCAATTTTGCCTTTATAGTTTTGGGTAGATGTTATAACTATAGTAGTTTATCTGATAAATAGAGGACCTTTAAGTTCTTTGGATGGTGGAATACTAGAGGAGGCATGGACTAGAAAGAAGGTATATTATTCTTTTCTAAGAGTTTTTAGTTGTGAAGCATTTTCTAATATTAACAAAGATCATAGGAATAAGTTAGAAGCTAAATCTTAGAAATGCACATTTATTGGTTATGGAACTGATGACATTGAATTTTCATTGTGGAATATGGAAGATAAGAAAATAATCAGGAGTAGAGATGTATGTTCAATGAAAAATTCGTGTATAGAAACTAGTTACAAGAAAAGAATAAAAAAGAACCCAAAAAAGAATATATAGTATTAGAAGACATTACATAAAAAATGTCCCAAAGGAGCTTGATCAAAATGTGCAAGAGGACCAGGTACTTCAAACAATTTTAAGAATATCTACAAGAATAAGTAGACCACTTGATCATTTTTCTCCTTCTTTATACTATTTATTACTTACTAATGGTGGTGAGCTAGAAAACTATGAAGAAGCAGTGTTGATTGATGCCAAAGATAAGTGGGAACAATATATGGATGAGGAGCATGATGTTCTACTGGAAAACCAAACATGGGATTTGGTGGAGATTTACAAAATAAATAAGGAATTATAGAATAAGTGGAAATATAGGATAAAGGAGGATAATGTAGGTAAAAATAAGTTCGAGGCCAAAATGGTGGTTAATTGTTTTTCACAAAAGAAAGGTATAGATTTTTATGAGATATTTTCTCTAGTTGTTAAAATGACTTCAATTAGAAATGTTTTGAGCTTAGTAACTATTGAATATTTACACTTAGAATAATTATATGTAAAAACTACTTTCCTTCATGGGGATTTGAAGGAGGAGATATAAATGGATCAGCCACAAGGTTATGAAGTTAATGGTAATGATAATCTGGTGTCCAAATTAAAGAAGAGCTTGTATGGCTTGAAATAAGATCTAAGACAATGGTATATTAAGTTTGATAGTTTTATAACAGAATAGGGTTATTGTATATGTCATTCAAACCATTGTGTATATTTTAAAATATTTGGAAATGGTAGCTATATTATTTTACTTTTATATGTACATGATATACTTTTACCTAGTTCCAACATGCATAATATTAATGTACTCAAGAAACAATTAAGTGATTACTTTTATATGAAGGATATAAGTACAACTAGATAGATCCTTGGTATACAAATAACTAGAGATAGAAAGAATAAGAATCTATAATTATCATAGGGATAGTACATTATAAAAGTGTTGGAAATATTTAATATGTAGGATGCAAAATCAGTTGGGACACCTTTGAATACACACTTTAAATTAACAAAGGAACAATGTCTTAAAACATAAGAAGAAAAGAACTTGATGTCTAAAATTACATACTCATCAATAGTTGGTAGTTTAATTTATGAGGCCATACATTTTACATGTAGTAGGAGTGGTGAGTAGGTTCATGAGTGATCTAGGAAAGGAATATTGGAAGGCAGTAAAATGGATCCTTCATTACTTAAGAGGGACCATAGATACAATGTTAAGTTATGGTGGATAAGATGTGACATTATAGGGATATGTTGACTTAGATATGGTAGGTGACTTGGATGGTAGAATAACCACTATAGGTTATGTGTTTATAGTATGTGGTATAATAGCTAGTTGGGTATCATGGCTACAGAAGGTTGTGGCACTTTTAACCATAGAGGCTGAGTATGTTACTACTACAAAAGCAAGCAAGGAAATAATTTAGTTATAGATATTGATGGAAGAATTTGGATATAGTCAAGAAATATGTACACTATATAGTGATAGTCATAGTGCAATCCATATATCAAAAAACTTAACTTTTCAATCCAAGATAAAACAAATTCAATTGCGGTATCATTTCATTCATTCAATGATATAGGAAGAGTAACTAAAATTGAAGATACATACCAATGAAAATATTATGGATATGTTAACCAAGGTTGTTACAAGAGATAATTTGAAGATTTGTTTAGCATCAATTGGTATTCATGGATGATAATTAAATTAAAAAACTTGTCTAGGTCCAAATAGTATAGTGGATGTAGTAGTGGTGGAGTCGTTACAATCAATCTCCAAGTGGGAGATTGTTAGGTGTGGAGCTTGATTGTCTTCTAGGATCATAGGTTAAAATTCTAATGTTATTTCAGTTAGGTTTAGATCTCATTATTTGAATCCCTGATGGTGATAAATTATTTATTAAAATTGTCTTATTAAATTGTAATTTTTTAGTCAATCTAGGTCATTGATTAAAGGTTTCCAGATCTGATGGTAGAGGTTATGTTTAGGTGTTTTTAACCCTAAAATGTATTGATATATGGTTGATATGTATGAGTGTGAATAATTAATGAAATATTATATTGATCCAAAACTCAAAAGTTTTGGTCTAACGAAGATTTTAATAGCATAGAAATAACACAATAACAATGAACTCTCTTGGAAGAGACGTCATATTACTTACGGCTCGCAATACAAATATCGGCTTATCTTTGAGAAGAGATGTCTTGCCAAAGCATATGCTTATCTGTAAGAAGAGATGTCTTGCCAAAACATACACTTATCTCTAAGAAGAGATGTTTGTCCTCCCCTTTTGGGTTACAATACATTTATACATATTCTTGAAGGCCACCTCAAGAGATTGTGTGGCTCAAGGAATTAATGGTGATGATTGAACAATACAACACTCAAGGATATAATCACTCGCATCATTAAAAGAATACCATGCTCAAGGATATAATCACTTGCAGCATTGAATTAATACAATGCTCGAGGATATGATCACTCCAAGACCAAAATAGAATGAAAACAATACAACAGTCAAGGTGCTGACTGCCACCTTAACTACCACTGAGGACAAAATGTAATGAAAACAATATAACAGTCAAGGAGTTGACTACCACCTAACTGCCACCGAATGGTCACCTCGAATGGTTACCTAGATTCGAATGGTTGCTTGGATCATTCCTCCCTCCTTAAAAAGTAATGGTCTTCATTGCATCAAGATTCCCCATCAGGTGGGGTAGCTGTGTCTTGATGTGATTCGTTGTGAGCCATTCAACTTGGTGGCTAAGTTGGCCTCTCCTAACCACTTGATATATTGGAATAGAGCATCCTCTTGTTGTCTTCATCCAAGTATCCACAATCTGATCCTCTTCTACTAGAGCAAGACTCTATGGATCAAGCTCATTAATGGCTAGTTGTTTTGCCACAACTGAAGTGTCCAATAGAGGTGGGTGATATGGTTTGGTTATGGCTTGCAGGCCCACATAGAAAGATTTGGCCTCTATAATGGATTCTTGTGGCTTGACCACCATGAAAACAAATTTCTTAGTGCTAAGTAGAGAGACATATGTGGAAGGTGGTATTTCTAGTACCCTGTAGTGCCATGTTCCAAGAGTGAGAGTGATCTGTCTAGTTCTTGATTCGTATATACCATGTCGATCATACATGAATGGATGAACAAAGAGTACATCACAAATATCTAGATTGACCACATCACATAAGACCTCATCTTGGAAAGGTTGTATTGAATATGAGAGAAGACATTGGTGGGTGACATAGAGGTCTCTCCCTGGGCTCAACCATCCAATACTGTATGGTTTTGGGTGAGGCTTCATGGATAGATTTAGGCTTTTCACAACATTAGTAGAGATTAAATTCTTTTGACTTCCACTATCAAGAATGAAATGCAAGGGCTTACCTTTTACCCATAACTTAGAGTGAAACAACCTTTCCTTGTCATCTAGCATCTCATCGTGTGTCTGTGATGAAGCTATAATGGCTTCAGGATCAACATCTATAATTTCTTCCTCAACCTCTTCGACTGCAGGGTCTGTATGAGGTAGAGCAGTAGATGTTGAGGATGGTGACTCAAAAAGTAGTGACTTGATAGCTCGACATTCTTCTTTGGAGTGAATTCTAGATTTGTGATAACCACACCACTTCCCAGTCTTTCCTTCCTTTTGCTTCCAATTTTGACCTTCTTTATCACTTTTCCATTTTGTAGACTGATTCTTTATATCCATTCTTCCATGCTTCTACTCAATCTTTACTGTGAACTTGTATGCCTCACTGATGGTTTCCAAATTGAAGATATCCATCTCCCCCCGGATGTACCATTGTAGTCCACCATGATTTTTGAGAGTTTTATGTTTCTCACTGTCTTCAATGCCCATTATTGTAGACAAAGAATGAAAAGTGTCTGTGTAATCTTGCATAGATTGGTCCTTGCCTTGGTGGAGTTGTTGCCACTATATGTACAGATCATCATACGCACCGAGGGGATAGTATTCTTCTTTTACTACTTCCATAAAATCATCCCAGGTGGGTTCCACCCTAAGGCCAATGATATCTAAATTGAACCTCTTTTTGTACACTTCCCACCAGTTTTTCATGGGCAATGATGATTTTAGAAGAGCAAAAGTGATCTTTTCTCCATCGGTGAACTTATTTATCGAGAACTAGGATGACAGTTGGTCCAACCAATTTTCCACTGCATCAGCATTGATTTTGCCTTCAAATGTGGGAATATCAAAATTTACCTGAACCTTGAAGGGTGTTGGGGCACTGAAAGGAAACTCCCTTGATGAGGAGCCCGGTTGTGTAGCCGCCGAGCTATAATTTCCCATCGAAAGTGTTTGATGAATTTGAGCAAATTATTGGAGCATCTGTACTTTTTGCTGCTAGAGGGCTTCATTCACCATTTCCTTGAAAGGATCAGATGTCTCAGTGTCATCCACCATTTGAGGTCATTTGGGGTGCACAAGGGGAGTGTTTGGAATCTCTATCGCTTCCCACCCAAGTTTCCTATATCCTGACCTCGTCCTTGGGAACATACACTTCTCAAGACAAACCACTCTGATACCACTAATCCAAAACTCAAAAGTTTTGGTCTGACGAAGATTGCAATAGCATAAAAACAACACAATAATAATGAACTCTCTTGGAAGAGATGTTGTATTACTTATGGCTCGCAATACAAATATCAAATTATCTCTGAGAAGAGATGTCTTGCCAAAACATATGCTTATCTCTGAAAAGAGATGTCTTGCCAAAACATACACTTATCTCTAAGAAGAGATGTTTTTCCTCCCCTTTTGGGTTACAATACATTTATACATATTCTTGAAGGCCACCTTAGGAGATTGTGTGGCTTGATGAATTAATGGTGACGACTAAACAATACAACGCTCGAGGATATAATCGCTCAGAGCATTAAAACAATACCATGCTCGAGGATATAATCACTCATAGCATTGAATTAATATAATGCTCAAGGATATGATCACTCGAGGGCCAAAATAGAATGAAAACAATACAACAGTTGAGGTGTTGACTGCCACCTTAACTACCACTGAGGACAAAACGTAATGAAAATAATACAACAGTCGAGGAGTTGACTGCCACCTAATGGTCACCTCGAATGGTTTCCTGGATTCAAATGGTTGCCTAGATCATATATATAGAGAGGAGGTGGAAAATGTTGATAGGTGTAATAGGGTTTGTTATAGGATTTTATTTCTCCCATGTATTGCTGAAAACAATATACTAGACAAGTTTGGTGGATGTAGCCCATCTTGGGTGAACCACATTAAAAATGGTGTCTCCTGTTATGTGCATGTTTATGTTTATTTTTAGAATGTTTGATTAATTCATTTCATATTTTCTCTTGTATGTGATTTGGGAATAGATTTGGGTTTTAATTTATCCTATCAGAAAGTGTGTACAATCAAAGATATTAAAGTTCCAAGTTGATTATGTGTTCGTGTTTGTTTAGCAAGTGACATGAAAAGGATGTTTGAGATTGTGTTGATGTTTTTTTAATGTCTCATGGTGACTTGGATATTTGGGAGTATTTTAGACTCCATGAGGATTCTTTATGTGATTTTTAGAGGTATGATCAATTTATCTTGAGTATGAATAGAGGTTAAGAAGTTGATTGTGTTCGTTGAATACACTAATAGTTTGAATGATCATGTTGGAGGAGTGAGTTGAAGGTGTCCTAAGTATAATTGATGAGTCCAATGAATATGTATATGTTTTATAAGAATAAAATATTTATGTGAAGACTTTTATCATCATATTTGGCACATGATCAGATGTGGTGAGTCAAAATAACATGAATGTATTTTGATAATGTATAACCAGTTTGAGTGGTCATCTTGAGAGTGATAGTTTGAGGTATTTTGGTCTATGTTGGTGTGTCTAAGGCATATGGAGATGTTTTAGATATGTTTTAGGTTCTATTCATATGATGTTTTTATGTGGTTATGTGAGAGACTTGAATTTTTGGTTTAATAGTTTGAGACTGTGTTTTTTTTAATGTGTGAAGATCTAAAGAGAGAGGTGACCTAATTGATAGGTTCAAGTGTGGATTTGGTGTTATAGTTGGTATGGACCAATATGGGAGTGAGCAAGGTATCATGTGGAGTAGACCTATGCTTTTGGAAGTGGTCATAAGTTTCCATTTTGCTTGTTGAAATGCTAAATGGGTGAATAGGTCTCCATGAGACCTATAAGAGCTACAAAGGCCTTATTAAAAGGTGTAGCTACTTAAAGGTGACCCATAGATGCTATGGCTAACCTATGAGGGTTTAATTTATATGTGTTTTGATGTGATATAAGCCTTAAGGGTTAATTCAAGTTTGATGTCTAAATAAGAAGTTTATCTCAAAGGCTCTATATATAGTGAAACCAAAGGAAATGGTTTCTAGGCTTGTGGGTGTGGAGTGTGCATTAAAGCAAAGAAGAGAGGAGGCCAAGTGTGCCCAATAGATGGGTTGATAACTAGATTAGATTGATTAATATGTGTATGACCTCTAGGTCATGTTTCTAATGATAGAATAGTGATCTTGTAGCTCGATCATGAGTGAAGAGGCTTAGAGTGATCTAAAAGGATGTTTTGGATGTTTTGAGAATGAATAAAGGATTGTTGGTGTCTGTGAGAGCTTGGTGGCTAGCTTGAAAGACTGATCAGAGTATGGATGGTGTGTATGACCACCTAGTTAGGCTGATGTGGTGATAGAGTTGTTACTAAGGTTTGAAGAGTGGGGTTAGGTGGGATATGTAATATTTCTTGATTGATCTTTGTGTGTTGGTTCAAGTATGCAATGTACTTTGGCCAACAGGGAGTGTTGTGTGATCTAAAAGGTGGATTTAGATACATTGATAGATTACTAATTATAGTTCCATAGCTAAATTATAAAGACATTAGTATAAAGGTAAATTTTTTTAAGGTAGGTGGCTGGGTTGTTAGTTTCCTAGGGGATTTTTTCCTCCTTGCAAGGTGAAACTCGATAAAAGTCTAGTTGTTGTGGCTACTTAGCTAGATAGTTATAGAAGCTCCTTATGGATTATAGTCTCACTAAAACTAGGAATGGTAATTCATTGATCATTTTCAATTGGTCTAAATTAGTTCTTGTTCTCATAATAAAGTAGTTGAATTATAGGTTCCAATGGGTTTTATTCCCGAAGAAGGTTTCCCACGTATGTCATGTGATATGTGTTATGTACTTGATCTTGAATTTTATTTATTTTTCATTGCTATGAATGATGTGTATGCCTCATGAATGTATGTATTAGCTAATTAAGATTTTGGAAGGATTGGAACAAAAGTTATAATATATGGGCTCACTAATTCACCCTGCCTTTCCCTCTCAGTGATTGTACCTCTAACACATGGTAATGTTCAAGTAGAGGCATTCAATAAAACCATTGTCAACATCCTTAAAAATATTATTAATAATGTTGGTCATGATTTGCACCTCCAAATTTTTCATGCCCTTTAGGCATATTGTAGTAATTACCATACTCTAACTAAATCCACTCCATATTCCCTAGTCTATGACACTGAGACCATTCTTCCCATTGAGTTTGAGTTACCTTCTCTATTTATCTTGTTGAAACATGTCCTAGATGATGAAGAATACAAAGTAGCTCACATGTAAGAGTTAGAGTTACTTGATGAAAAATGCATGGCCATTGTGAATAGCCTTCAAACATACCAAAATAGACTATGTGGCTAATATAACCAGTGGTTCAAATATAGACAATTTGAGCTTGGTGATCTTGTTCTCAAAGAAAACTAGAAGAACACAATGCCCAAAAAGAAGAAGAAAAGCAAATTTAGACCCAATTGGATATGCCCATATATCATTGTTGCTAATTATGGCTCTAGATCATATAGTCTTATTACACCAAATAGAGATGAACTTGATGAGCCAGTGAACATCATGCACCTCAATCATTATTTCACTTGAAAGACATGAAGTATTTTCTATGTGGCATGTTTACATTGTGCCATATTGTCATCTTCTTTGTCCTATACCATATATCATTCTAACATAATCTACCGATTGACCAAAGCTTTTTTACCCTCCATCCTCACCCCTTTGACCTTGGTTCCTTTCCATTGGTTATTTAGGTACATTATATAAAGGGATTTAGGTCAAATTTCAATAGTTGATTGAGTATTCTAGATAGAGATAGTATCTTGGACTAGTATGACAGTAGTTTGGTAGTTGCATCCTTCATTTGTTCTTTCATTTCATTGAAAGTGTTACAAATTATAACTACCTTTAGGAAAATTATTATCCCACTCTATGATACTAATTATAATTACCTTTGCACAAATTAGTATCATTGACCTATGTCATTATTTCCTACTTATAACAATCTATGGGAAAATTAGGAACAACACTTTTCTCATACATTGCAGTATCACCTTGCCATTCCTATGGTATATTGTGCCATTTACTTATTTCATGAACTTGTTACTACTTAGTTAGATTCCTCCACTATAAGGTGGAACTATAGTTACTTGAGGTCCTAATGGGAATATGTAGGTAGTGTTGGATTCATGTTAAGGTTAGATCATTCACATTTTTTCATGTTCTCATTATTTTGTGATCATTTTTAAGTTTTAATGCTCTCATTGTTCTGTAATTTGGACTATTTAGTATCTCATAATTCTCACTCAAGTTATGATGATTTGAAATTACAAAAACATTTGTAATAGACTTGGAAAATCCTATAAATCATGAAATCATAAAATCATGAAAAATGGATTAAAATCTCCATACGCGATATAAATCCATCAAATTTTTTAGGATGGAACATATTGTTTGTTTAGTTTATTTCTAGACCACCTTGGTCTTAATCATCCCTTTTTTAGGAGAACTACATTGGTTTGAGGTTCATACAGACTATGTAAGTAGTACTTGGATATATGGGGTATCTTAGGTTAGTTTGATTGTACCTTCTTTTATTTTTGACAACTTCTTTGCCTTAAATATTTTAGGATTCCTAGATATTTTATAAGTACCCACTTTTTCATTAGTCTCCCCATCCTTACTGGCCTTAAGTTTTACACTCTCACCATTTTTTGAGTATTCTTTTTTTCAATGCTCTCACCATTTTGCAAGACCCTTCCCATTATTCCTCTAAATATCAAGCATGTTTCTTTATAATAAATTTTATTCTATCCCATATCTTAGGAAAACTACATTTGGCCTGAAGTTCACAATGGATCTTCTACCCATGTAACTATGTAGGTGGTTTTCATTTGCCAAATGCATTTGGGGTCATCTCAACTACCTATTCATTTTCTTCTATCCCCCCCCCTTTTTATTTTTGTTTCATTATTTCCTATAGCCTAGGGGTAATGCTTGTCATCTTTTTTGTGTCATTGCTTCCCTATATCCTAGGGTTAACCTTATGCCATTATTATTGCATTATTGTACTTTCATGATTATTGTCTAGCTTAGGGGTCACCATGTCTTCAAGAATAACACATCTATTACACATACACTAAGAATTTGTCTTATGTTTGCACTAACATTGTGATTAACCATTGTTTGTGTTTTTCAATTTTTTATGGTTATTTTTGTTTAATTGTATCTTTCTTTTTGTTTATTATTGTTTTTTTAACTTTTTATTTCTTGGTGTTTTTGTCTTTATGTTTGTTTGGTTGTTTGCCTATTTTTTTACTTTCTTTATTGTGTCTTGAAATTGTCTACATGCATTCATTGGGTGATTCCTTGTGCATTATACTTAAGTCCATCCATATTCATACATCAACATTGTCATCATGGTTTTTGTCATTGGTGCATTGTTTTCAATTGTTTATTAGATCGTGTGTCAGTCATTATGCATATTATGGTTACATTATCATGGTGTTTTATATCATGATGCATATTGTCACATGCTACAAAAAAAATTATCTTAGGAAATCTTACAAGCAATATTGTTACAATACTTCTCCTTGGTCACCTAAAAAATTATAACTGATCCATCCAAATCATTTTCCACATACAGAATAATTAAATCATGAATGAATTTTTATCCATGGTAGTTAGGACATGCATCTCCATACTAGCAGATTACCCAATTTCATCTTTTTCCTTTGTCTCAGCTTACTCTTACTCCATGAGTACAGATTTAGTTCATAAACCCCCTTTTTTGATTTTCCATATTATCCTAAACTACCATGCCAATGATTATAACCACCTTTGGGAAAATCATTATGTTTTGATCTATCTTTATGTTAATGATTATAACTACCTTTAAGAAAATGATTATCTCTATTCACCCAACTAGGGCGTGTTTTCATTCTACTAATGATTATAACCACCTCTGGGAAAATTATTATCTTTTTACCTTGTTGGGATGATGATTATAAATTCCTTTAAGAAACTAATCCTTTTTATCTATGCAATAGGGTCATATTACTATGCTACTAATTATAATTTCCTTTTTTCAAATTCATCTTTTTCCACCTCCCATTACCTTTAGGTCCCATCATTTCCTTCTTTTCAAGGGAATGGTCATCGACCTTATTTGCTACCCACTCCCTCAAGGGGGCATATAAGGCTCATCCATCACCATCTAGGGAATTAGGTATACATTAACTTTTAATTATTTGAAAATATGCTATGTGCCTATAGATTATAACACTTTCCCAAGAAATAAAAAATTGTAGACACCCCATTCTAGCCATAACTGGCTTTCGACTAGACTTTAGACTGATTTCTACCAAACATCACAAATTAATCCTAAGAATCCCTAAACATCCTAATTTAATCTATGAATCATTCATAAATTCTTAAAATCATGTTAAGTCATCCCTATTTGGGGTATTATATCATATACAACAATAACCTCTCATGGACTCATCTCCACCCACCTTATGACCTAATAACTACTAGTTTGGCTTACAGACCCATTAAGTAGGGAGCTTGATCAAATATTAAAAGAGCCAAAATTAATAAAAATGAATGAATTAATTAAGTAAAATTAAATGCCTAGCTAAATTATCCATTTGTAATTAATGAATATCTAAAAGTGTAATTTCAAAAATTCAAAATATCAAACCTTTTCATTATTGTCTTTATGAGTTTTCAAGCTCTTCTAAAATATCTCAAACTATCTAATTTTAGATCCATACATATTAATTAAAAATAATAATTATATTACAACTTTTAACTCAATTGGAGTTAACCTCAACTCACCTAGGGTTATTTTGAACTCATTCCATGTTTAAACTCAACCTTAACTCACCTTGGGTGAGAGTTAACTTTTGAGGATATAAATACAAGGTCATACCTTTTGATATCTAATCTCTCATAAGCCAGAGTTATAATGATCATTTATTGAGAGATATGCCTTTCAAGTAGTGCTACCATGGCAAATTTATAAGCTAACCAACCAAGACATAGTGCCAAGGAGAGAAGGAGAAAATGGAGCTTCATTGGTAAAGAATTATTGATGCACAAAATAGAGTAAGCCACTTCAACAAACCATTTATAGATACAAGGAAGGTAAAATAATGATTTATTTTATGTTCTAGTTATGTTTTCATTTGTATGTTTGTTACTTATGCTCTCTCTAGTGTCTAGGCTAGAGTTGTTAAGTGTTTAATGTGTTATTTTGATTTGTTTTATTAGAATAACACTATACTAACCCCACTACATATTCATTGTTCACACAAGGTATGGAAGGAGTGGATGTGGGAAAGTACTAGTTATATTAGGGATCACACAATAATACCATTAGAAAACATACAATAGAAAAGTATAGGAAAAGAACATTCTTATTATATTTATACTATGTTACACAATAGAGAAAATTATTTACATTCAAAACAATAGGTGTTATAACTCTACAAAATAGATCTTACTCTACAAATCTAATGTTAGTGATCAACCCTATTTCACTTGGTCAAGGGTCACTAGCTCTTACTCATTATTGTTTGGTGTTCCCTTTTCCACCAGACTCTTCACAGCATCTTTTTCATCTTCAACATTCCTCTTCACCTCTTTGAGCCTTTTATTTATAAGCCATCATTTGAGTTTCCAACTTAATGTAAGGCCAACTACCACACCATTTATTTCCATACCATAATCAGTCTATGTTAGGATCTATAGCTAATTAATACACATGTCAATTTCCCTCAAAATCTCCCCTATGGTTTTTAGGTCTACATGGTTGGATTTCCATGGGTCCTACCACTTTTTCATGTAGCATGCATCGATACAGTCTTGAAAGATGAAATATACTTCACTAGTAATTTCATTTGAGGTGTGTGTTAGCTATGTAGTTTGGATTGCAGTGCCTATTGGATAGTGCCATTGAACCTTGCTTAAAGAATGCAAGCATGCACCTGTCTAGTACTTAGCCAATTTTAGGGGTCAAATCACCCCACAATAAACTAGTTGTCTATCCCTAGATAATAGGTTCTTCTTCTACTTTATCTCCTTATGAAACTCATTCAGTATCAAAGCTTTATCATAAGAAACTACTTCATCTATATTTTTGTAGTTTTGAAATATTTTTCTTCATGACTCCTCCATAGACACTTTCCTTCTTTGGTGGTATTTCTATGATCCTTATCATTTCTTCTCCCACCTAATATATTTCTTTCCATCCCCTCCTTCAACTCAAGATATATTTTTACCAAGAAACATGACTACTCCAAGATTCCATCATCTACCCTTCCTATGCTAAGGTTAGAGTATTCCATATTTTATCTCCCTCTAAAGGATTACTCATCCCTTGTGTGTCACCTATTTTATAGGTTCAAATTTTATTAGAAACCTTTATTTATGCATCCCCCCATGAAGGTTTATGCTACCACATTATTCTAATCACTTCAATATAACTCTTGATGTCCTAGGAATGGGAACAAGTTTCTTGCAGTACTAAACATTCAAGTAGATAGATTTGAAGAGGGATATTTGTCTCCATGTAACTAGGTAGGCACATATTCCTCATAATGTTTTATTAGGGTTTCCTATAATATAGATGAAATATTCTTAGTGTGTTTCCTATTTCATTATACCTAGCCCCAATCCCTAGGGACTTTTTGTTAGCTTTCGATGAATCTAACTAAATGATACTTGGACTGGAAATTAAGAGTTGTATGGTCTTATTTCTTTGGATTGCCACTTAATATTATCCTCTAAGTCCTTAGTTCCTCTAGCTAAACAACACCACTACACACATCCTTAGGTCATGGCATGATTAACTTCATTTATCATGCATTTATCTTGCCAACTTCAATCCATTATCATCACTGGTTTAGATCCATTCTATGCACTTGCTCCTTTTAAGTCATCTACATCTTATCTGGTCCTATCTATACTTTACCCATCCATGATTTATGGAGGCCCATGACTCTATACTGATTCATTTTCTACTTCTTTCATTTGATTAGCTCCTTATTTCTAATCTTGCTACCTATAAGTCTCATGTTTTCCAATGATATCCTAATTGAAGGGGATATTTCATTTTGTAGACTTGTTTTAATCAACTAAGCTATATCCATACAGTAGTGTGGTGTTATTAATCTCCTTAGATATGGTTCCTTCTATCCAAACTCTAGAGTTTCAACCCTATTGGCCTGATTTCTTCAATCTTCCTTTCTTGGCTTTGTCTACTCTCTCTAGTATAAAAAGATCTTAAGGATATCTTTTTTAAGATCTCAATAGTCTCTTATAATTATGCTCATGATTGAATAAGTTATACCATGGACTATCCATCCCATTAATATTTATTTCTACAAAAGGAGTGACTAGTTGATCTGACCAATAGGTTTATAGCTGTCCATACTACCACCTATTTTCACCTAGGCATATGGATTCATGTACAATTCATTATTATAAATTTTAAATTTCTAATAGGTGGCTAATATTTCACATGCCTTGATCCTTCACATGCTTATCATTTCTTGGTTGAGTTAATTACTTTGCTTCTCATCTCTGATAGTAATAAATTTAGATTGGGCCCTAGATTTTATCACTCCTAATTTACATCAACTCAGCCATCATCATTCCCTTCCATTAAGATAGCTAACTAGCCTACCTTGTTCTTTATTCCCTAACATGACATACATCCTTTCTTGTTTATTTCTTTGACTTGGTCAGCATGCCTTATTTCACACCTTTTTTTTATCTCTCTATTATATGTTATTCCCATGTTCTCTTCTATGCACTTTTATTCAAATGTCTTTGATTGATGCCTTTCTTCCTTTTTCTTCTAGGCACTAAAATCTAAGTTTGGTCCTCTAGCATAGTGTTCTATTTAAAATGAGTCTATCTTAGTGCTGATGATAATTGTATTTTGGTGGCATCAAGATGAATTTTCTAGTTTTAAAAAGTGCTTTGAACTTCACCAAAAATACTTAGACGTCTAGCATGGTGACTATCCAAAGAAAGTTCTTGCTTGATTCACTTGGATAGTTATAAAGAGGTGATCACATATAATTACCCAAAACATTTATACCACCAAGTAAAATGGGTAGAAATAAAATGTATAAGGGAACCTTATTGCATGATGGTTCCCAAATATTCCAAAACCCAAGTTGACAAAAGTTGATAACTCTTGAGGTGCTGATATATGAGGGGCTTGGCCTTATTTTTCTAAGTAGTTTTCCAGTCCTCTAAAAAATCCTATACAAGTCATTGCTTAGACAAATTTAAATAATAATGGCCCTATAAAACCCTTTATTTATGATTTGGGGTACCTTTCTCTCCTTGGGTGCACATAGTGACTTATGCCTCTCCATTCTTGTAATTATGACCATTGAAATGAGAGAAGACACAAGATCAACTAGTGGGGTGAAATACTACTAGTTCTAGAGTGGTGTTAATAGATGGAACACCATCTCATTTTTGGGAGTATGATCCCTATGAATCTCTGGTCATGGAAATAGTCTATTGATAGTCTAATATAGTCTTAACTAATTCATTGTGTGGATCAAGAGAGAAGCTAAAATACACTATACTAAACCACCATTAATATCCATTTTAGGAATCTCACACCTAAGGTGCTTCTTGCTTTAGGACATTCCTTGATAAATCCTTGTATAATACATAATTACTTATTGGTTTCCCATCCTTCATGTTTTGGGAACATGTTATAATTTATAGGGGATTACCTACTCATAGGGAATTGACCTTAACTAGTTGAGGTCTTATGAACTCTTGAGTATGCAAATAAGTAAGGGTAATGACTGACACTCTCAACTTCTATAGTTTTTCCTAAAGTAATTCATCTCTCTTCCAAGCCATTTGGAGTTCACTTCGCAAGGCCTAAATGATCTACATGGTCTCACATAATGATTTTGACTACCATGGCTAATTGGAGTAACTAGTTTATGGGAACAAACTAGTATATATCATGCTCTCACAATTTTTGGGATGGGTAATAATGCCACCCTAAGCTTCCTTGAGGATTTCCCTAGTGGTTTGCCTTGTCTAACTAACTTCATTGGCTCACTTCATCACATAAGCCTCACATGAAGGTTAAAACACTTATTAACCTTATTATTTTCAAGGGTAAATGTGATATAAATGGTCCAATGATCCACACTTGTAACATGTGTATGATTACATTATTTACCTTGAACATTTTCCTAGGTGACACTTTTCAATGGATGCTTCTTGGAAGTTCACAGTGTTTTTCCTTTATATTATATTTATCTATCAAGATTCAAACCTTCTACATCATCATCAACCTTTCATTTATGAATTGGTAAGCACTTGTGCACTCCTTATCTACTTTTTACACCATTCATTTCCCTCTTTCTATAATTCTATATGGTTTGAACTTGTTATAACTACTACCTCTTCATTATAAATTGTTCTTCCAAGCTCAATCAAGCTTCTTCATTCATCTAATACATGATTTTAGCTTTGATCATAGCTTCAAGCACATAATGAGCCTTAGAGGGATATATCATGGACAAATCATATTAAATAAGTGATATGAATCCACTAAAGAACAACTAGGCATGCTCGAGTGTTTGAATGGTGTAAGGAAGCTAAGACCAAGGTCTTAAACCTCACATCACAATCTTGTATAGTCTCTAAATCCTCTTGCTTGATGTACCTAAATGTGACAACATCTAAGTACTCCATCTTTAAGTCATTAAATTATATTAGAATTAGCCTTGAGGAGGTTGAATTCCATGGTCATCTATATCATATTGGTCTTCTAATACCAATTCTATGCTCACCCTCATATAGTAGGAGTAAATCAGTACACCTATTCTAACTAGATAATCCTTTGAACCCTCCTGATGATCTTATACCTATGCACATGGAATAAAGCATATTCCATTCCATAATACTTTTTAAGGTTTAGATTTAGTGTATAGTATATTTGTTGGATTATAAAGTTCATGGTCTGTATCATAGAGGTTTTTCCCTAAGGAACACATGTGTTAGCCTCCTCTAGTGGTAGTCAACCTCATACCACCTCTTACTATAGAAAATTTTATATTGATCCTCCTTGGTTGTTATAACATGTGTACCTTTGGCATTACCTTTGGTTTTAGTATGGGGTTATGAAACACTTACTCAGGTAGATTCCCTAAATCAACCTATTTAGCCTCCACTCCCAATGGATCTTATAATCTTTCCTCTAATTTTAAGAAGGATATACATGCTTATGTGTTGGGATTAGGGACATCAAGTGTTACTTCACTAGCCTCTAAGAACATGGTCCTTACTTCTTCTCTTCCTAGATCCTATTTTAACTTTATGGTATGTGTAATATTTCCCTTGGTTCATATCCTTTTTATACAAGATTCAACATTATGCCCTTCCCTTCCTCTAAGGGTTCTCATGTCATTTCTATATGTGGAATCCTACCTTATTCTAGGGTCCTACTTGGACACTTCCATATAATGATTCAAATCACACCTATGTCTTCTGATCTCTCACCTTACTAGGGCTTCCATTCTAAACTTTGATCCTATCACTATGTAGCTCATTAATGTGAAGCTTTAGTTAATGAATTTTGAAGCAAAAATTGTCCCATTAATGAAACCAAAAATGTTGGGAATCTTACTTGTCTAACTCACCATGATCTAATTCTTGTAATGGTATATCATGTAGGGGAGGAAACCCCTATGATCTCACTTGAGGTTTAAAGGAATAGAATATTTGGAATGGGCTTGTGTTAATTACATGTAATGAGAGAGCAAGGATTGGAAGGAGTGGATGGGTGAGAGTATCAGTTAGATATTGGAGCACATAATAATACCATTATAAAACATATAATATATAAGTATAAGGGAAGAAAATTCTAATTATATTTTTAATATGTTGCCTAATAGGGAAGATTATTTACATTTAACACACTAGGTATTCTCACTCTACAAATGAGAGCTTACTCTCAACTCATATTTATCCCTATTCTATTTTAATGTTAGTGCTCAACACTAATTTTCATGGTCAAGGATAACAATCTCTAACTCTATATTGTGTGATTCCCTCTTTTCCACCACACTCTTTATAATCACCTAAAAGTGGTATTTGGATGCCAAGAGTGTTGTTTGAGATAACTTATCCCTAGCTTAGCTCTATACCTATGCTAGAGCCTTTACCACACTTTTCAAACCATTTTATAGACCAAAATAATCTTCCATAAGCTTAAACATAGTCCCAAGACAACATTCCAATATCCCAACCTAGTGTGCCCAACAATCTACCAATTAGACACTAGTGCCACTAAAGCCACATGGTGCTAGTGTACCCAACTTGGTGCTAGTGTCCCCAACTTGGTGATAGTGTCCCCTGTCATAACTTGGTGCTAGTGTCCCCAACTTGGTGATAGTGTCCCTTGTCATAACTCTCCTGAATGGATATATTTTCAAATGGGTTCACCTATTAACCTCATCCTAAGTACATTTTAGCATATTCATAAGCTATAAATCTCTATAAATACAATACTATTTCACCTCTAGTCACTAGATGGAAAAGAGATGTAAAAGCCTATCCAAATAAGAAACAAGTTGAGGAAAATTATATTATTTGATCCCTATTTTACCATACTTATATATACTACCATATATATCTTACCTAAGCCCATATTTCAAATATTTCAAAGCTTAATCACACTAAAATCATTCAAAACCACTCTCATTCTAGAATTCACTTACACTTGCATCAAGCACTAGGTGGGAGAACTACATTGGGATTGATCCCTCCTCAGAGTATTGGTATATAGGCAACTCTTTTCACATTAGGGTGTTGAGTATTTATAACCTATCTTATTAATGGACACACATTTTTAGCTCATGCCATAATTTCAAGGAGGATTAGGGTTTGCACACTATATTAGATTTTCTACACACAATACAAAGTTCTATATTTGGTGTGCATAAGAACAAAATATAAGAACACAGGTGCAAGTGCTCCCAAAAAATAGGAATAATCTTGCAAAGAGGACACTATGACCACTTTGAAAACACTACAATAATATGTTGTTACTAGTTAGGTGGGGCACTACTATCCAATGAACAATCAGACCCATGGACCTTGTTGATGACACTCAGACTATCCATAACCCAGTTTTTAGAACCTAGATCTTATGTGACAATCACTTTCTAGATAATTCTCTATTTATGCATATTTATTACTATTTTTAGAAAGTCAAAATAATTCAAAATCCATAAAAAATTAATGGTTAATGATTGCATATTATTTAATTGATTTAAACATCATATCCCTTTAATCTAACTTAGGATTTACACATGTAAAGCCTTAAAAGGTTAAATCATTTGGTGAACCTAAATTACTTCAAATATTGATTCAAATCCTAGCTTTCATTAAATTAGGGATACATACTTCTAATTTTTATATTTTTTTAATAAAACCTATCTAATTAAAACAATTTCATATTAGGGTGTCAAGTTATTTTACATATCATTTACATTATTGCAAAAAAACCATAGATTTTAAAACACTATTGCTAGATGTTCTTAAGGTTTTTATCTTTTTTTCCTATTTTCATTAGTTGATATTAATTTTTTATAAAACATATTCTATTTTAGTAACTTTATTTTAATTTGTTTACTATATGGCATCTAAAAATCCTATCTCTCTTCCATTAAGAAGAAATGCTAGACTAGGTGGCAATCTTATAGAGCATATTCATATTCCTTATATCCAAGCCTATAACATGGACAAGGAACCTATTACAACTCTATATATGAATAATTCTAATTTTTTTGAAATAAATCAGCGATACATACTTCTAGTTTTTTTTATTTTTTTTTATAAAACATGGCTAATTAAAACAATTTCATATTAGGGTGTCAATTGATTTTGCATATAATTTACATTATTGCAAAACAACCCTAGATTTTAAAACACTATTACTAGATTTTCTTAGGGTTTTTATATTTTTTCCCTATTTTCATTAGTTGATATTAATTTTTTATAAATCATATATTATATTTTAGTAACTCTATTCCAATTTTGTTTACTATATGCCATCTAAAAATCCTATCTCTCTTCCATTAAGAAGAAGTGCTAAACTAGGTGGTAATCTTATAGAGCATATTCATATTCCTTCTATCCAAGCCTATAACAAGGACAAGGAACCTATTAAAACTCTAGATATGAATCCTTCACACCCTAATTATGTGTATTTGAATGAAAATGCATATGAAGATGAATAATACAATTGATAACAAGATGAGGTACACATTAAAATTTGAGACACTGTCCATCCACTTAGTAATGATGACATAATTATGAAAAAATATGAGGTATTATATAGATCCATAGATAGAATTTAGGAACAACTCTTGATCATGCACATATCCTACAAGCCTTATTATAAATCAAGAATAAAAAAATAATGATCAATATTCAACTCTCGTAATTAATAATGTTGTTACACCTCTAGTGGGGCCAACTCAACCAACTCAGATAGCAAAACCTAATATTATATTTCAAAAACCATTGATCATAGCCACACTAGTTGCAGCTAGTTCCTCCACTCCAAATGTATAATCACTTATGGATTAGATTTATACTCTATAGTTTAAGGTGTTACATCTTGAAAAGGGAGTCACTAGGCCATCACGTGCCTTCGATTCCAACATTATCTTACATACACATTTGGTGCATCACATAGTGGTAACTCCCTTTCCATCTAGTTTCATGGCACCCAACCATACACTATATGATGTTAAGGGTGACCTAGAACATCATCTCAGAGCTTTTCACATAGCATGTTTGGACTATGTGTCCAATAATTAGCTTTTTATGAAGTTATTTTCATGTAGTCTCAATGATTATGAACTATAATGGTTCTATGATTTACCAGATCAATGTATCACAACATTTAATCCTTTAGATGACATGTTCCTAGCACACTTCTCTATCAATATCAGTGGTAATATATAATATGCACAAGTGGCATTGTTAAACCAAAAGTTGAATGAGCCTATCAAAAATTATATCTTACAATAAAAGAAAATCTTAGCTAAATTGACTAGACCATAGTAGATAGAGAGATTCAAGACATATTTAAACAAAATCTCTTACTAGCATTTCACAAAGCTATATTGTTTAAGAAGTTTCCAATATTTATTGATTTGTACCACACAACCAAGGAAATATAGGTTAAGCTCTTATCAATGGCAAAACTCAAATATAAAAATGGATTAGAATAAACTATTTAGAGTTAAAATAAACATCCATACAAGGTAAGGGACAAAAAGAACAAAATTGATCCAAATGCCATAATCAATGCAACTTTTGAGCCATCTCCTAGATTGGTTTTATCCACTCTTCAATGCAAAGTCTTCACTAATCTTTTAGAGTCACCATCACGAGTTATATAAAAAATCTTGGAATGTAATCAAATATCTCTACATCCTATTAAATAGGTTTATAATCCATGACCTCTTCAAAATAATTATGATTCAAATGCATTCTGTGAGTATCATAGGGCACCAGACCACACAACAAACAAATGCATTAGCCTAAAGCACAAGATACAAGATCTAATTGAGGCCAATATTATTGATGTCAGAATACCCATAGAGTTATCAAAATAATAAAAAATATAGGTTAAGTCACTAAAGATATTTTTAGATCCATTCCCAAAGCATACAATGAGTGAGGTAAGGGGCACATCAAATGGTAACTATATATACTAGGTATATCCACCACCAGATTGGTATCACACAATTATAGAAGAAACACATCCATTGCATAACATTATTAGCATGTATCACAATATAGTACCACATAGACCACTTATCACATTTTTAGATTAGGATATTTTTGATGAAGACATATGTTTACATGCACTCTTCATATAAGCATACATAGACCACCATCCTATTCAAAGTATTATGGTTGATAATAGGTCAAGCGTAATCATGTACACTATAAAACTATTATATAACTTAGGTTACATAAAGTGGTATATATTCCCCATATATACAATCATTATTGGTTTTAGTGTCCACATTAAGAGCTCCATCTAGGATATTTTTCTTTTACTATAGGTTAGACTAGCACACAGCCAATCAATTCCTAATAGTACCTAGTGTAGGTGTATTAAATATATTATTAGGTAGGCCATATTTATATCATGTCTAAGCCATTTAATATATATTAAATTGATTCTTTAAGTACATATATTAAAATTAGGTTTTTAAGTTTGAGGGTGTCCCATATGAGTATCTTCTACCCATCCCACAAGTAGTTTCTATCTATAGCTCCAACAGAAACACTAGTTACATTTATATCACCAATACTATATATTACACAAATATCAATTACAACTAAGAGTAAAAATCCTATTCATACATCCTAAATTTTAGTAGTGTCATTAGTGTAGGCTAGGTCTACTCCTATGTTATTGACACATATACATACTCTCTCGTGAAAACCATTAATCGAGAGACCCATGTGTCAGAGATATGTCACAAATTCTAGGGGAATTTTCTCTACTCATTTTATGATAAGATTATTTTTATTAGGTTCTAGGGGTTCATATAATAAATCACCTACATCACCTATAGCTTTTTCTTCTACTAAATGGGTTCCTCAAACCCCTAAAATTTATAGGGCATCACAGTCAGTGCAACAACTTTATAGAATCACTACATAAGTAGATTTAGACATAGTTTACTCTACATAATAGACTAGGGGATCATAGTTTCCCTTTAATGTTGTATTAACAATCACAATCCCATATTATAAATAGGCCATAGTGATAGTGATTCATCCATGAAACTCATTGGTTTTTATGGTTCTCACCCCTATACATACTTCCTTCTCTATCTCACTCCTTGTACATAATTAATTTTAATTTGCTTGTATATAGATTATATATAAAAAACAAAAAATATATAACTTGTCAAAATAAAAACACATTCAAATATTATTTTAAAAAAAAGAAAAATTATAAATTATATGCATTGTTATGTTTGCATTTCTACTACTTGCCATATATTACACAATGTTATCTATGTTAGTATAGTTGGTTTTATCATACACATAAGCTTAATTTGTTCTTGTTGAGTGATTATAGATTAAATAGAGGACCTAAGTCCACTACATTTATTGAGACTTGCTATCATCTACCTATTGGGGGCATATACACTAATCTGAGTTTACTCATTTGATACATATACCCATTCAGGATCATCTCCTACATAGTTGTTACTACTAGGTATTATCCTTACATACTATACATTATATTTTATACATTGATACATATTGATATTGATCATTGATACTAATTTCTCATTTTTTTCTAGCTATCATTAGTTAGACTCAGCATATGTACATCTTAGCATTTACATAGATTTATACTACATAGTTATACATGTTTTCATTTCTATCTTTCCTAGATTAGACTTGATTGTGTTTTTTATGATTCTTCCATCTTCAAGGGAATTTTAATATGCCATTATTATTTATTTCTATGCCACTTATATGTTTTTATGCCTTGCACATGTGCATGTGTCCCTTTTGTGTGCTTTCCTAATTTTATATTCAGACATTTGAACATGTCCTTCTATGTGGATTTGAGCTAAATTACTTTTTGTTTGTGTATGTGAAAATTTTAAAATGTCCTTGTATGTATTCAATATTGTAATTAGTGACATGTGACCATGTCCTTTTTATTATGGCCCCTTAGCCTAATTTTGCTGATGTTCATGGAAAGAAGAGAAAATAAAATTGAGAAGAGTATGGTAAAAAAACATAATATGTTATGCATGCATTGATTTAGATGAGTGTAGATACTTCTCTTTAGCTTGGTAGTAATGACTTCTAGATAATAAAATACTCAAATAAAGGGTTGGTTAGATAGATAGCTAGGTGGACTGCCTAGCAAACTAGATCCAAGAAGCATGAGCTTCCTTGGAGGTTATCGATCCACACTTTTAAACAATCAAGTTCTAAAAGATAAAGTGCTTTCATAAATAATAGATTATAATAAAATTAATTATAATAAGTTCTTGATAAAATAATATGTAAAATTAAATAATTATAATAATAAGTGGGTCAATACTAATGCTAAGGTTGGGTATGGTTTAAAAAATAGGGCAGGGTTCTATGATCAAGTAGAGGGTCTAATAGTTGGATTTTTTTGAGGTCTGGTGGGTGAAAATAGCTTGTTTTTATTTTTTCACAATGACCATCAGTAGTTAGGATGACCATCAGTGGTTATGGTAATTTTCATTGGTTAAAGTAACCATCAGTGGTTAGGATAGTTCATCGATGACTACTATGGGTTAGGTCTAGTCAAGAAAATGCTATTTAAATGAGGTTATAGAATGGAATTCTAAGAGATTGGTTTGGGTTGGGTTGATCATGAAATAGAAACAAAGTAAATAAATAATTGAAAATATATACTTAGCATGTTGGTTGTTGATCTGATGAATGTTTAAGGCAGTTGGATAATAAACTTATTGATTGAGTCTAGGGCAATTTTAGTAGAGTAATGGTACTTGGATATTGGCTGATGGATGGTATCACTTTAGATCTCAATCACACTTTTTAGCTCAATATATCACTATAAGAACACCTACCAAAGGAAGTCTGATGTAATGGGCTCTAGCTATGGATACAATTCTCAACCTAGATTCACCTTCTCCTCCTCTCTCTTTATAGGAAGGAAGAAGAGGTACAATAATATGTTAACAAGAGGTCTAATGCTAAATTTAAATTTATATTTCACATTCATTGGATCTCATATGAATTAGATGAGCTAAATATAAAAAAGAATTTTTAAGTTTGACTGTTTAGGTGGTAAAAATATGTTCATCAATGGTTAGACCTAATTGTCGATGATTAGGGTGGCTGCCAGTGATCAAGGGTAAAAGGTAAAGTTTGGTTAATTTGGTCTATTTTTAATTAGGTTTGGTTTGTAGTAAAAAGGTTAGGGTTAGTCCCTAATGGGTCTAGGGGTGTTTTGACACTTGGAATTGTTGTGTGCAGTTTTCTAGTGTCTACATTTCCCCCTTTTTATTATATAGTTTGTATCAGCAAGTGACAAAACAAAAATGGAGTGTGGATCAATGGTTTGGTTTCCCTAAGCATGGGAGTAAGTATTCCCCATAAAACTAGGAGTTAATGAGGTGAAATATAATTAGGTGCAAGTTTGATGAATGATTAAGTTGGTGTTGAGTTGGTTGAGAACTAAAGCACAAACACGTACACAAAGTGAGATAAAGTGTGATAGATAAGATCACATAGTGACTAAGTTTTCATGATTGGTTGGTAAAAATTAAGTTTGGTACTAGAGGACAAGTGACAAGAAGACCATATGACTATATGTGATGATTGGGCTACACTCGTAAACTCAAGTCTCCTAAATAAGGTTAATGTTATCATGGGTATCCAAGGTAGGAAGTGCTCCTATGAAAAAAACAAATTGGTTAGGTGTATGCAAGGTAGTGCAAGTTCAAATTGTTAAACTTGGAAATGTAGTTGGTATGGTTAAAAGGACCAAGGAAAATTCATCACAAAATATGTGAGAGTTTTTGGCCAAAATAGCCAGTGATAAGTTGACATTAGTTTATTTGTGTTTGTTAGAGAAGCCAATATACTATTATGGGAACTAGATTTGGTTGTAGGTGAAAAGTTATGTTTAGAAGGGAGAACCCAAAAGGTTGACCATTGATGGTTAGGGTTTGGGTGTTGACTATTAATAATTACCGTGACCATTGATGATCATGCATCAACCCTAAAAGGGTAGAGACAAAAGAACTGCATGGTGTCTTATTTTCTCATTTGAGTAAGTTGACATTAGTGTTTACTTTTTGGTACTTAATGATAAAATTTTGATGGTATTTTATAGTATTTGATTGGGTGAGGTTGATTTCATGGGCCAAATGTTAGATCGATGAGGATTCAGGGTGGGTGAGGTAGGGTACGCGACCAAGAAGTGGGTCCTAGATTTCCTCCTTGATGATGGTCAAGGAATGAGGCAGGTAGTGTTTTGAATTGGTATATAATAGATTTATTTTGGTAAATTTAACTATATTTAAATTTTTTAGTTGTGGTAGATTATTTGGTCTATGGTACTATTGACCTAGGTTTAGTTTTTTATAGTTTGTTGGTTAAATTTGAGATTGAATTTAAAATTAGTGAGGGTAGGGTAGTGAAGATAGGGTATAATAGGTATAAGTAGAATTTTTTTGTGTGATTATTGTTATTGGGTGGGTTAAATAGGGAGATAGGGTTTGGAAGTTTCATTAGTAGTCACTCACATTGATTGTCAATAATCACCGCCCACCATCGATGGTTGATAAGGTATTGTCAAGGGTTGCTTGACCATCAGTGATCAACTATAGGAATAGTTGATCGTTAGTAGTTGAGTTTGTTAGAATTTTTTGAAAGTTAAAGTTAAGTGTTTGTTAGGATAGATGGTGGATGGGTAATGGGTGATAGGGTTAAGTGATAATGGGTAAGTTTGAATGGTAATGTCATCTATCAGGGCAAGTGTAGGTTATGGTTAATAGTTAAGGTAGGAAAGTTGGATACCCTAGGTAAATGTTGTAAGGGTGATGGTTAGGTAATAGTTCATGGTAAGGATTAAGGGTAGTAGGTCATGGTGAAGAGTCATTATTCATGTAATGGTCAAATGATATAGGTTGATAAGTAATGTTTTAATAGTGAGGCTAGGTGGGTAAGGTATAAAGGTAGATTGTGATAGGCTAAGATAAGTGATGTAGATAAGTGGTAGGAATAGTTTATACTAGGAAAATGTTTACAATTTGAATTGATTGGAATTAGAAGATAGGTGTAATAGGTAGAGTTCATAAGGAAGGTATCATTGTAGTATATAAACTAATAATTTCTATTCAAATTTTGTAGGCATAGGACATGATTGAGATACGAGATCAGGTACCTTGAATCTTTGACAAGATTCATTAGGGTATAATTACTAATGATTGGCCTCATATGGAGGAGGTGGGTCTCTATGGTAAGATGCCTTATCAACATATGATGTGGGAAATGGAAATGATAGTGGTGATCATAGAGAGATGGGATCTTACCACTAACACCTTTCTACTTCTAATAGGCAAGATGATTATCCTTCTTGAGGATATACACAAGATCATGTAGTTACTCATATGAGGGGAGTTGATCTATCACGTAGAGAGAGATGAGAGGGAAAACTTCATGGAGTTGTTTTATGGGGATGACCTTGATTTTTATAGGTGGTATGCGATGGTTCAACTATATTCCATTATACCAAAGGTCTAGAGATGATATGTGGTTATTGACCATGATGATGACAATAGTGACATGTTGTGCATTGCCTAATTTGATTAGTGGGAGATTCCATTATTTATTATTAGGGATATTGGTAGAGATGATTTTGGGTTACATAGTGTTCATGTGGACACCTATGCTATTGGTTTATATTTATAGGGAGATATGGGGATTTTGATCCCATAGGAGGTATGGTATCAACATGAGGTTTGTTCTACATTTCTAGGCACATGAGGACATCTAGGTGCTATGACTAATGGGGCTATCATGGGAGGGGTATCCTCAGATGGGATTTTAAGTAAGATTTATGAGGTGGAAAGATCATTTTTCCCTTTCAAGACTAGGTAGAGAGGTTCATGATATAGACTAGTTCAAGGGCATACTAGACGCCTTGTTTATTAGAGATGTGATTTGGAGACCATACATCAGGTTTATGGGATGGGCACACTATGCCTAGAATACATTATCCCTATAGAGATATTGATGGATATTTAATATAAGGGATGGTGATATAGATATGATACCTTTTGATAAGGTGTGGTGATAGTTTGGCTTGGTATAAGGTATCCCCAAGGTATTACTGAGGTATAACAAGGAGGATGTAGAGCTTCTACTACCTGATCTATAGCTAGTACATATATTTTTGACCATGAGGAGTTGAAAATGAGGCTAGATATAGATGATGTAGGCCTTTTGGATGGTTAACCTATATGGTACCAAGAACTATATGTTGTAATTGATATTGGTGGTGATGATGATGGCCGATAGGCTATGGATGTTGACCCTACTAGTGGAGGTGGTCAGTAGGTGTAGGTATAGGGGGTTACCCTAGATATGTAAGCAATGACTGGTCAGAAGGATTAGGCATGAATAACATTATCCGAGGCATAGGCTATTGTGATAGAATTATAAGCATTATTGATAGTAGCATAAGGTCAGTTGGCTATTATCATAGGTGAGAGAGATTAGGATATAGATATGCTAGCTCTAGTGACATAAGAGAGAGATTCGCTCTTGTAGATAGGTGGTAGAGTACCAGTAGTAGTGGCACCAACATAGACTATCCCTATATAGAGATACATAGTGACTATGAAGGAGCCATGGTATTACGAGGCCATAGTCTTTATTCATTATCCAAATGAGCTTTGATGGCATGAGTAAAGGTCTAATATTATAGGTGGTGTAGTGCAATGACACCAAGTTAGTGGTCTACATCTACAGGTGGCCAAGAATGTATAGGAGGATAGACTCCAAAGGGAAGTGGTGCACTAGGAGGCAGTGGCACCTTAGGTTCTTAGTCTTTTTAGGAGACATTATACTTATTATGTATATGATTTTTGATATCAGCTTGTGAGCTAGTGTAGTGAGATGCATATTTTGAGAGAGCTATGTATATTATTATACATGATGTTTATGTGATTATAGAATCATGATTTATAGATATGATCTTTGCATATTGGATTTTATGTTTATGATATTCATGTTGAGTATATTTTATTATGGTTGTGCTCATGATGATGTGAATGTGGACTCACCTAGATAATAATGTGATGATATGTCTCTTTATTCATGTTTATGATAATGTCTAGTTATGGATTTGATGTTATCTCATGTGATTATGAGGAGAATGTGATGCTTATTGATGACAAGGATGATGTTTATGACATTTATGATTATGGTTCTTGATTATGTTGGGTCTATACATGATGATTTGATTTTATGTTTGATATGATCATGTTTATGACATTGATTTGATTATGGTGTTCATGCTGAAATGTAATGAGTATATGCTTCCTCATTTAGATTTAGATATGTGGTAAAAAATGGTTTATTTTTATTTTTTTATGGATATTAGGATGTTAATATCATGTTGATGTTATGGATTTTGATGACGATGTTATATTATTTGGTTATGATTATGGTCATTCCATTTAAAGTGAAACACGTAAATCAAGTTAAATAACAAAACTAGATGTGAGAAAGAGAAGATAATCAAGAGAAAAATGTATAAGTGAATATATTAACTAGTATGAGAGGATAAGAAGAGGTCACAATGCTTCTTCTTTGGGCATGACTAATAAAAATTGAATTTGGATTAGTTTAAGGAGCATAATCCCTTTGAATGTTTTGCATTAGCATTTGTTAGTTGGTTAAAAAGGTGTCTTGATCACTTTATGTCAAGTGAGCTCAAAAATCCTTTGCTTACAGTAGATAAAGGGGAGATAGATGAAAATGGAACCTTCTTGTGAGACTAGCATGCCTCTTCTGGAGGTTACCAAAGAGCTAGTATAAACAAGTCCATGTCATATAAGGTGTAAACTGATCAATTTATGAAGTATACTGATGAGAACTGATTGTGGATTTCAAAATTATTTTGATTTTGAGAGTCGATTACGGCTTTCAAAATTATTTTTCCTTTTTTTATGTTTAATGTTGGGTTTTTTCTATTTTTTTGTAGTTTGGGAAGATTCAAAAAGATGATCGATGTGGGAAGATTTCAATAAATTACTATGCTTTGACAAATTCTTTACTCAACCATCCTTTAAGGGATTTATCCAAGTGTGTGTACTTTATTTGATGATTCTGGTAATTTTCCTTCAAGGGAGTAGTCTATGAATGCTATGAATGACCCATCATTATTTTTGGTTATGAATTTTTATTTTGATTTTGATTGACATAGACTTGATTATATAGGCTTAAAAGGTCTCCTTGTATGAATTTAAAACTAAAAACACAAGAAGATTGAATAGGTGTGAAAGAGGTTTAGGTGACAATGACCATGGGAATCCATCCTAGGAAAGGGGAATAAAATACCATTTGAATCATGCCATGGGTAGAGCCATGATACCCATTATTCAATATTGGGCTATGATCATGATGGATAATCACATAATTTAGTTTTAATTGGTTTCCCCTAAAATAAGGAGATGAATGTGTTTGAAATAAAGGGATGAGCTTAAGTTAGACAAAAGGTGAGTTTGCTCCTTTTTAACCAAAAAAAGGATGTAGATGCAAAGCATTGAGGGGATCATGCTTTGATTTTCCCTCAAGAGAGGATAACTGATAAACTCCTAATCTATACTTGTGTGATATGATATAAGGTCTAAGCTAATTGAAAGAAAATTTGCCTCTCTTGATTTTCTCCATAGTAGTGACATGTTGGTTTTCCTTTAGGATGAAGTCTCTGATATTGAATTCTTTCACTTTAATGTGTTTGTTATAAGCATGTTTGATTCATTATTGATAGACATGAAGGTGAGTAAGTGTTGTTCAATGACACTCATCAAGTAGCTCAAGTTGGGCTAAATGTTCTTAAGGATACTCATTCTCAGAGACAAGATCGTGTAAGGATATGTGAAGAAAGGGAATTTGGACTTTGAGAGGCAAAATAGCCTCTAATCCAAAAACCATAGAGAAAGGGGTAGCACCCATAGGGGTTTGAATGCTAGTACAATATGCCCATAAGGCAAAGGGGATATGTAAGTGCCAATCTTGACTAGATGCATTAACCATTTTGTTGAGCATGTTGTTAAGATTTTTTTAGAGACTTCTACCTGTCCATTTACTTAAGGAAAATATAGTGAAGATAAACTTAAATTAATTCCAAATGCATCACAAAAACCTTGGACTTGTTTTTGTTAAATATTTGCCATTATTAGTGATGACTTTTTAAGGAACACCAAAATGAAAAATAATGTGATGATTGATAAAGTCGATAATCTTTTCTACTTTATTTGAGACAAGAGGAATGGCCTCTACCCATTTGGTAAAATATTTAGTCATAGTGATGATAGAATGATGTCATTATGAAGAATGGGGGTTAATTTCACCAATTAGTTCCAGACCCCATTGTGAGAAGGGCAAGAAATCTATGGATACACAAAGATCATGGCTAGGTGCATGATGCAAATTTATGTGTTTCTGACACTTAACACACTTTTTCACATAATCACAATATTTTTGGTTAAGGACAAGCCAATAATAGCTAAGATAAGGGATGTGTTTTGTGATGGTTAGACCACTAAAGTATCCTCCATAGATCCCGTCATGTATTTACTTGATATCATGAGAAGCTTAGTGGCTATGTAAGAAATGGAAGAGGAGACCATCAAAGGCATGTTCATAAATAATTCCCCCTAGTATGGTATAACATGAGGTGCTCTAAATAAATTCTCTTTGAGTATTTCTAGAAAGACTAGAAGGAATGATGGTAAGGCTATGATAGTCAAAGGTCTATTGATATCAAAGGTTAAGTTGGGTATCCTCCACATTGAAGATGGTAGGAGAGTCTTATTTAACATATGAGGGTTGGGTTAGTTTTTTGATAATGACAAATAGTTTAAAGTCACAGGGTGCTAATAAGATTTGAGAAGTGAGGGAAGTTATGGTATCAATGAATTTGTTTATAGAGTGTTTGGTGGTTTAGATATGGTAGTGTTCAAATGAGGCTAAGATTATGTCAACTAAGTGTTTATACTATTGAAAAAAATCATTCTTTCACTAGTAATAGTAATTAATTTGATTAACCACAAGTTGAGAGTCACCAAAAATGTTGATTATTTTGATTTCTAAGGCTAACATAGTTTGAAGGCCTATTATTAGGGATTTGTACTCATCCATATTGTTGGTACATTTCAAATATAGCTTGAAGGATAAAGGAAGAGGTTCACCTTGAAGGGGGATAAGGATAATGTTGGATCTCCCACCATATTAACAATTTGATCCATCAAATAACAATGTTACTTGATAGGTGAAGTCTGCTTGAGAAAGGGTTGCAATGGTCTCATCGGGGAACTCAAGGGGATCAGGTTAATTATTTACTAAT
Source organism: Torreya grandis (assembly GCA_037957365.1). Taxonomy (NCBI): domain Eukaryota; kingdom Viridiplantae; phylum Streptophyta; class Pinopsida; order Cupressales; family Taxaceae; genus Torreya; species Torreya grandis. The sequence goes on from JARHVA010002668.1 coordinate 268,595, forward strand.
GGTGCTTTGGCCAATTTATTAGTGATGAATTGCCCTTTAATTAACTTATGCTAAAGAAACTCAGGGTCAAAATTATCTAAAATCATGATCCACTTGGCCATACATTAGTTTTTATATGTCTTGGAGTGCATATACTTAAGTGGGTTAGTATTGGTTATGACATAGGTTTTGTGGTTGAGAAGGTAGTGGCAGAGTTTGCTGGCCATAAAGACTAAAGCTAAGTAAAGTTTAATAATATGGGTATACTAAGTCTCATACTCTACAATAATGTGATGAATGTAGTAGATGGCTTAATCTTTATGTCGTTCATCCCAATGAGCAAGCATTGCCCTTAAGGAGTGGTCAGTGGTAGAGATATAAAGGTAAAAACATTGATCTTCCTTGGGAAGAGTGAGGATTGATGGAGACAAAATGTACTTTTTGAGTGAATAAAAGGCCTTTTGATAGTTTTTATTCTTCTTAAAAGATACATCCTTTTTTATAAGGTGATTTAAGGGTTGGCATTGGTCTAAGAGATGAGAGATAAAGTGATGAATAGATTAGATCTTCCCCAATAATCTATAGAAATGTTTGAGGTTGATTGGAGGAACCATGTCATGAATTGCTTTGATTTTGGTAGGATTGACCTTGATTCCTTGATGTGAGATAATAAAGCCAAGGATTTTTCCTAACAAGACTCTAAAAATATACTTCTTAGGGTTAAGGTAGACATGGTAATGGATGAGTCACTCACAGATAATCTTGAGAATAGCTAAATGATCCTTATGTTATTTGGATTTCCTAAGAAGGTCATCAACATAATCCTTGATGATTTTATGTATAAGGTCATGGAAGATGTAATTCATAGTGCATTGGTCCAAAAGGCATGACCATATATTATAAGGTCCCCCATAAGGTGATAAAGGTAGTTTTGTGTTGATCTTTAGGGGAAATTAGGATTTGATTGTAACTCAAGAATCCATCCATGAGAGATAACATCTCATGGCTAGCTATAATATCAACTAGCTAATCAACGCTTGATAGAGGAAATTTACCTTTTTGAAAATCAAGGTTGAGGTCATGAAATTCCACACAAATGCATAGTCCACCTGTGGCTTTAGTGATAGGTATAATGTTTTAAACCCATTGAGGGTAGTCAATAGGCTAAAGGAAATTGATGGATACAAGACATTGAAGTTATTATTTGATGAGAAAGGCTATGTAAGGGTGCATTCATCAAATTTTCTACCTAATGGGCTTAGTATCACAGTTGGTGGCTATGTTATGGGTAGCGATGAAGGGGTCAATTCCTAGCATGTTACTATAAGACCAATCAAATGTTATGTTATGGTCTGATAGGAAAGAGGGGAAGTCTTAAGGCTCATTATAATTTAGTGATTGGCTAATTTTGACAATACAGGTGTTGTTTAGAGTGCCTAAGTTGATATCTAAGGTGGATTCATTCAACATTGTTGATCCTTAGGAGGTAGGGATTTGTAGATAGAGGAATTTGGTGCACCAAGATAGGTGATAATAGAATCATCATCCTGACACTAAATGGTATTAATGGTAGGAGATTCATATACTATCATCATAGGATGGGTCATAGGGATGTTTAGGGTCACCCCATCCTTTTAATAAGCCAAGGATCTAAGGTTCATCATGTTGATGAAAAAATGTTAGGGGGGATGATGTTAGAATCCTCAACTATCAATGGTGGAGTGGATGGTTAAGATGGGATTTCCTCATCAATGATGGTAATAGGAGGTGGGTTGGCTTTTTGTTTGGGTGGCATAAAATTGAGGTCATGTTTTTTGTGATTTTTTTGGGTTTTGATTATAAATAACTCATAAAACCCATATTTATACTAACCTAGACTAAGTCTCTTCCAAGCACACTTATAGAGTTATGTTTTAGTAAATTTTGGTTTATCTAGATAGGAGAAGCTAGAGGTGAATGGTCAAGGTGAAAAAGAGGTGTCAAAAGTGTTAAGGAGATTATTAATTCCCCTATAGATGAAATTATTTTGACAAGTAGAAGGTCTAAAAGGAAAAATGGTTTAAATATTAGGGTCATAACTAGGTTGATGGTCAAGTTTCCCATACTCTTGGGGAGTAGAGAAAGCATCAAAGGTGAGGAAATGATACTTCCCTAATGAAAGATGTTAGAAGGTTGATTCCAAAGGGTCCATTGTGGAGATTTGGGTGGAAGGGATGAAATAACTAGTGGATGCTTTGTTGGTAAAAGGAGATGGGATTTCATCTATTATTGGTGAAGGTTTGTTAGATGGATGAAAGAGAATGTCATTGGGTCAGTAAATCATATTACATGATGTGAAAGGGCTTGGGTTAGCTTGTATGGTAAAAAATTAACCTTCATGCTCAAATTTGATGCATTGATGTAGAGTGGATGACACATAACCCATAGAATGAATCCAAAGGCATCCCAACAAGATGTTGTACTGAAACTCTCCTTCCAATACATATAAGAGCTCAAGAAGCATGTGGGGTCCTAGGAGAATGTGAAGGATGATAGTTCTTAAAGTCATGGCCATGGTATCAATGAATGATCAAAGTACTGATAAGGTTTTAGACATGATATTCTAAGGTAATTTGAGTTGGTTATAGGCATGGGAGGAGATGATGTTGATACTATCTCACCCATCAATCATGATGCTCTTGATGTAGGTTTGGTTGATATAGATAGTAATGAAGAGGGGAAGATATAGGTCATTTAGGTGGATGGAAGGTATTTATGAATCCTTAAAGGTAAAAAGGTTGGAAATGTGAAGGGCTCTAACTGTAGATGCCAAAATTTAGCACCCTTTCCCTATTCTACCATATTTTAGGCTATTGCTTTAATAATTAAATGTAGATGCTAGAAATTTGTACCATATCCTAAAATCTTGAAATAAGCTAAGTCTAAAATGTGGTAGAAACCTCCAAAAATCTATATTTTTCATCTTAACTCTTGGAGGTCCCAAAGCACTCTCAAACATCCTGAAAGTATATACATAAAATATAACATAAATTATAAGAAACTAAATGTCCATAATTTTTTATAATCGAATGTTTATTTCATGTATATACCCCCTTTTTACCCATGGTAATTAATCTTATTAATTACTATTTACCATCCCTAACCACCTAAAATCTTTTAAATAATATAAATTCTAAACATCAAATAAAACTAAAACATAATAAACCTCCTAAAAAACTTATCCCATGGTTAAAACAATTCAAACAACCTCAGAAATCATTTTAACCCTCTTTTACCCCATGCCAACCCATTGGAATAGCTTTTTCTTCATATTCACCTATTTCTGTAAATCAACATCGATCCTCTATGATTGACACTGATCGGTTAGAATCAACATCGATCCATTTATAAACAATAAACCTCCATGGCTCAGGAGGGAACATGATTACAATTTTAGAACCTGAAACACTACCAAAATATCATTGCAACCTACATATGGACTTTATCAACAATTCACTATCTTGTGGAACTTCTATTGGAGAGCTTATCAAAGGTTTTTGAAGGTTTTTCTCTCTCATCTTATCCAAGTTCATTTTCAGGCATTAAAGGTTAGTATTACTTTTAACTTTATTTGCATTTCCAATCTACTATCTTCTATGTCTATCTTACATTTGGTTTTTATCATTTTATTAAAAATGTAGGCCATCATTATAGTATGTTTATATTTTAGCACTTTTACATAGAATCAACATCAATTCATCTAAATCAATGTCGATCCTAATGCTAAAGATGCAAAATAGACTATTTAAAGGGTATTTTTATAGTCTAATATGAATCGATGATGATCCTCTAGGATCGACATCGATTCCTATTAGACTATAAAAAATACCCTTTAAATAGTCTATTTTACATCTTTAGCATATGTTATAACTATATGCTATTTTATAAATATCTCTCTTAATTTTTTTATATCCATTACTAAAACTTAGCGAATCATTTATACATCTTGTCCTTGAATAATCCATTTATCTTATCTCTTAATCATAGATACTCAGCATTTATCTAATCTTTATTAAGTTATATGTTGGTATTATTTATACCTACATCTATTATCTTATATTTTTTATTTATTATCTTGAATGATCCATAATCATTTATCTTTATCAAATTATCTTTTACATCATTTATATCTTGTAATCTTTTAAATTTATTATCTTTCTTGATTGAAAATAGTGGGCTGACATCCATCTAAGAAAGCATGTTGCTTCTCAGGACTAGTTTGTAACTAGGTAGCCCACTCATTTATCTATTAATCCTTTTTTTTTAAGTGTGGTGAATTATAGGTCACCTCCCTAGCTAAAGAGGATTTTTCACAATCAAGATTGATCAATGATACACAACCAACCCTCCATATCTCTAGGTAATCTTAAACCTTGTATGTACTTTATTTTTAGTAGTCAATTAGATCACATTGAAAAAACATTAAAAATACTCAAACACTAAAAAAGGCTACTAGAGGTTATGGTTCTTCTAGCCTAACCTCTATAGACTATAATACTTTTATCATTACTTTGTGATGATGGGGTGAGGTATAAATCAGTTCATACAAACTTATCTTTACTAATGTCTAGTGAAGTTATTTTAAAACTACTCATTGGATTGATTCAAATGGATTGGTGTGGGAGGGCCCTAAGATGGACACTTTGGGCTTGGTTAAAGGTAAGGGTGTTTGGTATTGGCCAAGTGGTTAGGTGGAGGAAGAGTGATATGTCCATAGAATAGACACCTTTGTCTTCCCCTTATCCTTTGGTTGAGACTATGATTGTGTGATCACATGGATGGTATAGATTGGGGGAGGGTTGAGGCTAGGTGATTGCTTTATTTCTTCTTCATTCTAAGGTGAGAGTGGAGGGATAGGTATGTGTTAGTCAATGGATATTATTTTTTAATTAATGTTGGGCTCAATATAAGATCATATGATGATAAGTCATCCTCATGATATATCTGATGAGCTAATGATTATAGAGCCTTACAATTTTTCATGTCATGCCCAAGTGTCCTTTGTTTTGAACATATGAATTTATCATTATACCAAGATAGTTTAGGACTGTGTGGGTCAAATGGTCTAATAGGTGCCAAGGTTAAATAAGATATTCTATAGGATGGTAGAGTAAGACTTGGCTAATGGTGGCAGAGGCATAGGAGGCTAAGGTATGGTAGTGGGGATGGAATCCCTTGTAAGAGTGGTCTTAATGGTTAGATATTTGGGTGAATGGGTTCCCTTGGTGGATAGGTTGGGTTTTGGTAGAGATTTTTAGGGTTTGGGGTTAGAAAGTGTTGGTGTAGATGTTTGGGAGATAAGTAGTTTGTTTATAGCCAGTTGAGGGATAAGAGGTATGTCCATGAGTGGTTCAATGAAAATAGGTGTGGACAAAAGGAGTGATGGTGTAACCAAGAGTGGTGGTTAGGTGTTGATTGGGATGATTAGTTTCCTAATTAAGGTATAAGGATGAGGTCAAAAAATAGAGGGAAATGTGGAGAGGGGAGGTAGAGTTTTGGTTTTTGGGTTTCTAGGTGGTTTCACCTTCTTTGTTGGCTTGGTTTGGGGTTTCTTTGATAGGTTGAGTGGGCTTAAATCTAAATTCATTGATGGGTGAGTAATTTTATGAGTAGGAAATATGCCAAGTTTTTTGGTGGGTTTGGTTATAATGGTAGAATGTGATTTGGTGACTTTGAGTGAGTTTAGTTCTGATGGTATTGTCATAGTTTAATGGGTAAACATATTTGATAGCTAGGTTGTGGTGATATTGGGTTTGATAATGGGAAGTGTAGGTTATTCTGATAAAAAGGGATCCTACTTATTTTTATATTGGATCCAAAGCTATTATTAAAATTTGGCCTAATCTAGGTTAGGGTTTGATATGAATTCTAAGTTTTTAACTAGTTTATAAAAACATTTATAGACGAGTCTAAATTCACCGATAGTGGATTCAAAGGATAGACCCAAGAGTGAGGGGAAGGAATGATTACCTAATTATTTTCTTGATCGAGAGGCTTCAATATCTATGAAGGTAACTCATTAGTGGGAGGTGTATGCAAAGTGGTCTCTTTCTCAAGAGTGATGGCTAAAGGAAGAGTGGATTTTTGTATGATTGAAGAAAATGATGAAGTGGGAATGGTTTTCTCCTTTAATGTGGATATAAAAAGGGAGATTGGTGATTTCACTACCTCAATAAGTTGATTATGGGAAGAGGTGATTTGGTCTATGGTCTCCTTAATAGTAAGTTTACCAAGAACTATGATGATAGTATGGGCCCCATGAGCATGAGAAGATTCTACTTTGTTTTCATTATTGGTAGAAGGAATGTGGTTGGGGAATGGTTTTTTAAAGATGTCAAGTGATTGGTTTGAGGGTACATTAGGGTTATATAACAAAATATCCCACTTGTCAATGAGATTTTGGACAACATTCTTTATGGTGTTACACCTACTAACATCATGTGTAATGACTTGGTGGAAGTTCATAATTCACTCTCTTTGCACCAACCATGTATAAGATGAGAATAATCAAATACTTATGGAAGTTTTATCAAATGAAGCTATATGATATTGGATTTTAACAATTTATCCAATACTAAAGCTTATGACTCCCCAAGCGGAGTGAATTACTTATAGGTGTTGTTGTTTGTGTTCCTAGTGTTTTGATTGGAGGAATTTGAAGAGTTAGATTGGTTAACAACATGTGGAGGGGCAGTCTTAAGAATAATCACATTTATGGTTCCCTTGTTTTAGGGTTGGTGTTGGTGTTGGTTTGGTTGTTGGGTTTAAAGGAGGAAGACTCAGTTGACTTGAAGGTGGAATTCTTGTTTTGCAATTTCAACTTTCCCTCTTTAATGGCTCTTTTTTCTAGCTTTTGTGCCATGGTAAAAGCCTCATCAAATATGTTAAAGATATGAAACCATAAAGTTTAGGAGATGTGTTTGGTGAAAGACCAAGCAAAGAGTTCAATCAACTTGAGTTGGGGTAGAGAGAAGGATAGTTAGTTTATGAGACTTCTCCAATGGGCCACAAAGTCAATAATGGATTCATCATCAAACTACCAAATGGAATAGAGATCAATGATGGAGACTTTCTTAGAGATGTTTATGAAAAAGTGATCTAAGAAAATTTGAGCTATTTAGACAAAAGAAAAGAGGGAGTGATTCATAATATCACTATACCAATCTAGTGTTAGACCTAATAGAGACATGGGGAAGGTATGAAAAAGGAGAGCATCATCATAGGTAATCATATAGGAAAAATTACTAAATGATCTCAAGTGTTATTTAGGTCCTTACACTAAAACTTTGAAAACATCAAAAGTTCCCATTTAGGAGGGTATGGTCAAATGGGGATGAATGGGTGAATTGGTTCATTATAGATTTGGTCATACGACAAGATATTATGAGCTTGAGAAATGGATGACTCAAAATTAGTCATTTTTTCATTAACATTTTGATAATGTCATTTTGGGGTTGTGTACCCCATGTAGTTATAAGGTAGGTTGTGTTGGGTTTGGATAGGTGCAGTGATGTAGGAGCATATTTAAACACCTTTATGGAGGACATGGATAAGTGGAAATCATCATTTTCACAATTATGGAAAGTTATAATCATGTTTGGATGAAAATTCAAATTCTTTATTCCCTCCAAAATGTTGTCTTAATAAGGTTCCAAACCTTTACCTTGGAGGAGTAAATGTAATTATGAAAAATGTAAAAAGATAAAAATTAAAAAGAGTGAAAACGGTAAAAGTAGTTAAGAGAGAATCCTATGTTGGAAGCCAATATTGGAATAAAGAGAAAATAAGGGAGAGTGGTTAAGATCTCCCAACCATAGGAATTTTGTTAAAAAATCATTCACATTTAGCATATTGGTTAGCAAATTTTGTTTGTTTGTTTTTGAGCCCAAGTAGGGCATAGGTGTGAGAGAAAGGAGTTTACTCTAAAAGAGTGTTATATGTATATTGTAAAAATTCATCTTGAGAGAGAAGAGGAGTGTGTGAAGAAGTTTTTACAAGGACTTAAAAAGATGATTATTTTTGTAATCTCCATTTATGAATAATAAAATGATGTGTTTTGTGTCCATTAATATGTTTTGTGTGCATGGAATTATGATTACCCTATTTGTAGGCAAGGAAATAGTGAGATGAAGCTTTAAAAAATATGTTATTGAGAGATTGGAGGTCTTGTGAGGATTTAAGGGCCTTGAGAAGGTCAAATATGATCAATTACAATGATTTGAGGTGTGTTGGCATGATACTTTTACGTAGTTTTAGTGAAGTTTACCAAAATTGTCTATAGTGTGTATACAGGGCAACAAGTAGGAAAAATGATAGTCATGTATTCTAATTATTTGAGGGAGATTTTATGATTTTGGTAACTAGAGGAGGTCATTATATACTTATAAATTTGTTTCAAGTTTTAACTCTCAAAATTGAGCCCTGTAGCTCAAATTTCATGCTCACTACCCTCTACCTAGGGCTTTGTATAAAAGGAGATTGTATGGATGAAAAAATATATAAAAATTTAGTTTGTATTTAATTATTAATATATATCTATGTACAAAGTTTCAGGGCCTTATTGTACTAATAAGTATGGAAACTACCAAACCCTTGCTTTTTAGGTGCTTGCCAAGCTTACGGACTATACTTTTGATGTTTTTAGAAGCCACACTTGTGGTAAAGGGAAAATTAAAGTTGTAAAAAGTCATATACACTAAAATACACCTTATATAATATTTTTAATGAAAAAATTTCAAGTTAAGTGTGTCTATTCATATTATAGGCTTCCAAATAGACCTAATTAGGCTTGTACAAGTGCTAAGAAGTATGATTCTATACAAAGGAGTCATAGGTGATTTTTGTATATGTTATGTAAGAGTATAATTGGTATCTAAATATAATTTTTATAGTTAGTATTGGGTTTATCCTTCAAAATATATAGCTTGGAAACATAAAAAATAGGGCTATTAGCCCATAGACCCTGCCACCAGGTAACTCAATGTCTTAATGCCTCATATGAAAGAATTTTAGGTTTGAATGGATTTAATAATGAGTTATTGGTTGTATTAAATATGTGTTAGTTTTATGAATGAAGGAAAAATTTGTCTTTAATAGTTGATGTGCCTTATGCAAGAGAAGAGTAGATAGAGGCTTCATGGTAGCATTACAATCAAGAGTAAGATTTTGTATTTTTGATTCCTTTGTGATAATTAAATGATGAAAGCATGTTATATTATATAAATTAAATATGTATGATGTGTTTATAATTTTTCAATAGATACACATTTCTATTTGACACCTAAGCTCCACCAAGGCTTAAGCTTATAGCAAGGTTTTCATAGCCTGAAGCCATAGTCTGAAAACAATGGATTATGAGTAAATACATACACTATAAATGGTATATGTCTGAATATAAAAGTTATAGGATAAAAAAATCCAATTGTAATGATGTATTGAAATTTTTTTTGTTCATTTTATGATTTTTTTATGCTTGTTGTCCTGGCATTTGCAGACTAGAGGTTTGGTCACTAAAATGCTCATAACTCATAAAATATTGAGAAAAATGATCTTAAACTTAGAGGTAAGACTATTTTTGATCAAATAAAAGTGTTATTTTGTCAAAATAATCTTTGAATATTTAGATATAGATGAATATTTTTTTGATTTCCTATATATGCATACTTTTGAGAAAGTTGTTAGTGTAGGATATTATTTTCCTTGTATATACTATTATGAATTATTCCTACCCTTGTATTTATCTTGATTAGGTGTTAGTTTGAGGTCACTTATGTGTCATAAATGAGTTAATTAATTTTCACATGCATATAGGAAAATTGTAGTCAAATTGGTGGGTAAAGATACCCTTACCCACCAATATTGACATATGGAGCACACAAACCATTTGGCAAAAGTCTTGTGTTCACATTGCCAAATGTATTGGCTCTATGACTCCATTGTACCTATAAATAAAGCTCTCATCTAATATATTTTTTAATGAATTATGAATTCAATATTATTATAATTTTTCTCTATTTTGATTTTAGTCTCAACAATGGAGTTTTGCTTCTATTTATTTTGCATTTGCAGTTCATGTGTTTGATTCTATCAGTTGGATCTTGGGCAATTCTATCATGGTATCAAAGCTCTTTTCTGGTAATGAACATCATTGTCTTGTTAATTTATTTAAATCTTGATTAGTATTTTGAGTTTGTATTCTAACTAAGATTGTAAAGAAGAAACCTGTAGATCTATGTGCAACATCTACAGTCCTTTCTTCTCTAATTGGTGAACTTCATCCATATTTGAAATCATTTCAATTGTATTTGATATATAAGTAACCTTTCTTAGATCTGAAAGGAGTATTCAATCTAGTTGGATAAAATACTAAATCATTTTTTGATAAGGAGGCAAGATTTACAAGTTATTGTTTTTGTAAATCTATTTTTTGATTAAAAATGACTGTTATTTTTCCAAATTCAAAAAAATAATAGATAATCACTCAAAAATTTTTTTGGGTTATATGCACCTTGGCTTCTTCTTTCTGGATCATTTTGAAATTTTTAATTTAATTAAGTATTGAGAAAGTTATCATAGTTTTACTGACTATGATACAATTCAAAAAATGTGTGTGTGTGTGTGTGTGTGTGTGTGTGTGAGTGAGTGTTTGAGTTTAATTTATGATGGAGAAAATTTAATGAGTTTTTTTAATTATTATTTTTTAAACCAAATTGTTGTGAGAAATCATATTTTGAGTTATTTATCATTATTTTTTAAAACTTTATTTCATGAAGATAAAGGGTGAAGGGTGATTTCTAGTTTTGGCAAGTGGTCAAACCCCCTCACAAGAAAAACAAAATTTACTCTCCTTTGCTTAAATCATAATTTAACACTCTTGTTCTCCTCATGGAAATTTTTTTGGTTGAGCCTGACATCTATTTTTTGTGATCTTGCACTATCACTTATGTAATCATTACGTTCATCTATGGATGCATTTTTGGCTAAGTTTGACATCCATTTTTTATGAGAGTGCATTGTTATTTATGCCTTTGATGAAAATACTTCACTCATTTATATGCCAGCCACTTTGTTGTTGTGTGTATTGCATGATAGTAAATACTAAACTGTATTGTGCATTTAATAACTTTAGATAGTCACCTTGTTATTATGTGTATTGCGTGATGGTGAATACTACACTAAATCATGTGATTTGACAACATCAACTATATCTTTTTAGTTTATTGTGTGGATCTACACCTACAATTCATTGTATCTGAGTGTAGATCTATTATGTCTTATCTTGCTTTTAGTGTATGCCTCATTTATCCTTGGTAAATGAGTTGAATCCTCAAGAATCAACTCTATACTCATGTTTATGGCTATCTTTATCCTTGCATGATATCTTAAGATTTGATGGGATTTATTATGCAAAAAAATTGGTGCCCATTATATATGCACTAAAGTGTTGATTATATACACACTAAAACATAAAGTACCAATTGTATGCACACTAAAGTGTTGATTATATATGCACTAAAACATAAAGTGTCAAACCTTTGTAATTAGAGGGGGGTTATTTCTGATAGTTTTAGGGGGGTTGTTGATTACCTTTCCTTCTCTATTTCTCATTTAGTTTCTACTTGCACTACATCATGGATCATTTTTTAGTTTCACTTCTCACTCCATTCAATTATCATGACTGAAAATCTAAAGTGCAAATTTTTTTAAGGAGCAAAGGTTTACATAGGATAACCATGAATATGGAAACTAAACCAAAACTTGGTGTAGATAAAATTAAGTGGTATAATAGGTGTGATGAAGCATATGGTCTTTTATGTTTATCTATTTATCTTGACTTACTCTTTCACATTGAATCTGCTAAATCACCACATGAGATTTAGAACAACTCTTGGGGAAGCAAGATGTAATGAGGGGTCATGAGCTAGAGAATGAGCTCATTAGTTTAAGTCCAAGAAATTTTGACACTACAAAATATTTTTTCACCAAACTTAAATCACTTAGGTTGAAATTAAAATTATGTGGTATAGAGAAAAAGGATGAATAATTTATCCTTTCTATTCTTTCTAAGTTAGGTCCTACCTACTCAGTTTTTGTCTCTACCTTTCATGCTTTGAATAGTACCCTAAGACCTACATGGAGTATGCCATCCTTAGATGATTTTGCTAAATAATTAACTAGGGATCAAGAAAAACTCATCCAAATGGGTACATTAAAGTCATCCAAATGACATGCTTTGTTGAGTCATGACAAATTGAAGACTCCAATAAATAAGGAGAAGAAATAAAACAAGAAGGACCAAGAGCAACAAAAGGGTCAAAAATTAGATACTAAGCTAAAAGTATCATATGAGTCCTCCTATTTAGGTGGGAAATCCATGAAAGAGAGGATCACATGTGCCTATTTTAAGATAATTGGGCATGATTAAACAAAATGTATGAAAAAATAGATTGATCATTTAACAAAGATGCTTGAGAAAAAAAACATCAATGTACCTGATATAGTCAAATCAACCTCATCAGCATAATAATATTCTAAGGTAAAATAAAGTAGTAAGGGAAAAAGTAAGGCCAAGGCCCTTATTGTAGTAGCATCTCAACCATCCACATGGGTGATTGATTCTAGTGCTTCACATCACATGGCTTCTTCATGAGACTTGTTCTCATCCTTAGAGCCATGTTCTATGACATCTATTCTAATAGGTGATGATACTTCTATTTAAATTTATAGGAGAGGATCTATTGAATTTAATGATGTAAAATTTGAAAATTTCTTGTGTACTAATCTCCTATCTATTTATCAAATCACCCATATTGGATCAGGTAAGAAAGTTGAGTTTACTCTAGATTCTATTATCACTAAGGAGCTGCATAGAAATACTACAATGGCCATTAGGAAAACAAATCGCCAATAAAGGTTGTACACCTTCTCAAATTTTTCTCTTTATTACCCTTCTACTACATTACTTACTCATTTTGATGGAGTAAGCAAACTATGGCATGAGTGATTTGGCCATCTAAACTATCGCTACTTAGAATAACTCAGTCAACAAGATATGGTAATAGGGTTTCCTCATGTTCATTTTTTATGGTTTTTATGAAGGTTTCATGATTGGTAAACATCCTAAAGAGAAATATGACAAAAGTGAATCATGGAGAGATACTGAAATCTTGGAGCTAATTCATAGTGATGTTTTTGGACCATTTCCAAAGCCTTCATTCAACAAGGCTAGGTACATGCTTACCTTCATAGATGAATTCTCTAGGTATACTTGGGTGTATTTTATTCAAAAAAAATTTATGTCTTTGACCATTTTAAGGATTTCAAGGATATTGTTGAGAAACAGTTAGGGAAAACCATTAAAATTTTGCACATTGATAATGGTGGTGAGTATGTTAATCATCACTTTGAGAAGTTATGTACTTCAAAAGGGATTGATCTACTATGAATAGTTATATATAGTCCTTATCAAAATGGTGTTTCAAAATGTAATAATAGATCTTTGAAGCAAATGGTAAACTATACGATACACTCCAAATCACTTACACCAAAATATTGGGTAGAAGGCATTAATTGTGCTTGCTATATCCAAAATTGTGTTCCTCATAAAGCATTGAAAGGAATCACTCCTTTTGAAGCTTGGAGAAATTATAAACTTGAAGTTAAGCACTTTAGAGTATTTAGATCTCTAGTTATGGCCCACATTCCTAAGAAGAAATGTAAGGACATGAAACATCAGATGAGGACTTGCATATGTGTTAGGTATGCAGAAGGTGTTAATGGATATAGGATTCTTCATCCTACCACACATGAGTTATTCATTGAGAGGAGTGTACACTTTCAATAAGGTCCATTAGACTCTAAACATGAAACTTATCCCTCCTCTTTGGACTCTTTAGGATATGACAAATATTTAGATGATTCATATCATCCAAATTAGATACCTATTGATGAAGATTCTTCTTCTAGTTTAGATGATGAGGGTATTGATAAAGATTCACCTCATTCCATTCATAGTCAGATTTCTAAATTTGAATAATCTCCCCCTGATTCTCTAATTTTAGGTCCTCTTTGGGATAGATAAACTCTAGAGAGTGCAGGTGATTGGGTTGGGAATCCATTAGATGTCAAACAAACTCATTCACAATTTCAGGGTGTTCCACAAGTTTTCATTGCTTATGCTTTTGATCCACAATCATTTCATGAGGCATCTAGAATTATTGAGTAGGATAAAACTATGCATGAAGATTATAGTTCCTTAATTAGGAATCACACTTGGGCTCTAGTACCACTTCCTAAGGGAAGGAAACCTATTCAATGTAGGTGGATCTATCAAACACAACTTACAACAGATGGGTTAATGGATAAGTTCAAAGCATGATTGGTAGCAAAAGGATTTTCACAAGTTCCTAGCATTAGCCATACTGAAACATTTGCTCTAGTCACTAAAATGAACTCTATTTGACTCACTCTTTCCATTGCCACAACTTATCATTGGGATATTCATCTGATGGATGTGAAGAGTGCCTTTCTTCATGGTGAACTTAAGGAGGAGATATATATGGAACAACCAGAATGTTTTATGGAAGATTCTTCCTTAGTTTGTAAACTTCAAAAATCTATCTATAGCCTCAAATAGGCCCCTCAATCTTGGTATGCCAAGATGGATTCATTTGTTCTCACAATTGTGTTAACTAGATGCAATTCTAATCTAAATGGCTACATCTTGCAGCAAGATAATTCACTCTTGATTCTAGTTTTATATGTGGATGACCTATTGATCACAAGGAGTTATCCATCCCCTATTACAATAGTGAAAACTACTCTGCATGATAGATAATCTATGATTGAATTGGGTTTATTACATTATTTCCTTGGTATTGAGATTTCACAATCTAACTCAAGGATTCCCATTGTACAATATAAGTATGCTCATGATTTGCTTGCATGATTTAACATGGATGGTTGTAAGCTAGCTCTGACTCCCTTTATTTTTGGATTCAAACTTGAGGGTGACTATTCTTCTCCATTGTTTTGATGCTACCTTGTATCAATAACTAGTTGGAAGCCTCATCTATCTAACTCACACTAGACCTGATATTTCATATACAATGAGAATGGTCTCTAGGTTTATGTAGACACTACATGAGTTGCATTGAAAAGTAGCCAAATAGAATCTGCACTACATTCAAGGTACTCATAGTTTTGGGATTCATTATGGAGTAGGAATTGATATTGACTTGATTGGATACACATATTTAGACTAGGCTAGTGATATTCAACATCACAAGTCCACTTTAGGATATAGTTTCTCACTTGGTTCAAGACTAATTAATTGGTCTAACAAGAAGTAGAATTTTATTACTTTATCATCTACTGAGGCTGAATATAGAGGGGTTATCAATGATGATACTAAAGCTATTTAGATTTAAGGGATTACTACTAATTTTGGTATACAATTCAAGTGACCCACAATCATCTTTTTTGATAACCAAATCACCCTTTAGATCTATAGGAATCTGGTCCAACATCAACAAACCAAACACATCAAGATTCACATGCACTTCATTTAAGATTTCATTCATGGATATTTCATTGATCTCAAATTTATCTAGACTATGGAGTAGATAACTGATATCTTCACCAAACCCTTCACTGAGAGTAAGTATATTAACTTGCGTAATCTACTTGGGGTATAAGCTACATCATCATCATCTTTATGGGGGCCTTCCAGTCCTCTTCTTCATTTCTCTTTTTAGGGGGGAGTTTTTTTCCTACATGTTTTCTCCTTTTGCTCCACTTTGTGAGAGTTGCTTTGTACTTGGGTACCTCATCAAGCCATGTTTCTAGGACCTAATTTTATTTTCTCACCTAAGCTATGCTTAACAGGGGGTATTAGTGTAGGATATTATTTTCCTTATATTTATTATTATGGATTATTCCTACACTTGTATTTATCTTTCTTAGGTGTTATTTTGAGGTCACTTAGGTGTCATAAATGAGGTAATTAAGGTTCACATACACATGGGAAAATTGTAGTCAAATTAGTGGGTAAAGATACCCTTACCCACCAATATTGACATATGGAGCACATAAACCATTTGGAAAAAGTGTTGTGTTCACATTACCAAATGTCTTGGCTCTATGTGTCCATTGTACCTATAAATATGCCTCTCATCTAAGCTATTTTTAATGAGTTATGAATGCATTATTATTATAATTTTGCTTTATTTTGATTTTAGTCTCAACAACAGAGTTTTTCTTCTATTTTCTTTGGATTTATAGTTCATGTGTTTGATTCTATCAATTGGATCTTGGGCAATTCCATCAAAAGTGAATATGGGTTGTCATGATAAATTTTTGGAAATTAAGCCTTTTGATGTACTATGAAAGTTGATTCAGCTATATTATGCCTAAACATGCATTTCTACATTCTTGAATATATTTTTAAGGTGTAAACTCAAAAATGACCTATTAGGCCTATTAGGCTTGGAATGAGTTAAAGAGTATATTTGCAAGTTGCATAAAGATCCTTGGCTAAAAGATAGAGATCTTATTTTTCACCTAATTAGTGTATATGTGTGGCATCATGCAATATATGGGTAACTTGTGGGGGGTTAAGAAGCTGCCACATACTAGTATGTGGTCATGGGTAATTGAGATGATGCCACATATGAATACATGAAGATACGTAGTTTGGTGGAAGGTAGAGGTACATACCCTTATGGGTTAGGGATGTAGCTCAAGTTTTTTATAATGGGTGCTTTTTGAGACATTAATATAGGTTGGTTAGGAGGCATGGTTGGGTTATAATGTATACGGTAGGTGTTTATATTGGTATTGATGGGTGTAAGGGTGGAAGGTATGGGAACCACAAGGCTCTATATTATAGTGGAGGTAGGTGGGTTGGAAATGAGAGGAATAGTGGTAGCACTAAAAAAGGGTAATCCTATAGTAAGGGAGATACTATTACCTAAAGGTTGGGTTACCCTATGCTAGGAGGGTTATTATTTGTGTAAGAAGGTGTATGGGTGTTTCTTGGTTATGTGGGTTAGTTTTGAAT
The DNA here is from genome assembly GCA_037957365.1 of Torreya grandis. Classification (NCBI taxonomy): domain Eukaryota; kingdom Viridiplantae; phylum Streptophyta; class Pinopsida; order Cupressales; family Taxaceae; genus Torreya; species Torreya grandis. The sequence goes on from JARHVA010002668.1 coordinate 285,672, forward strand.
GGTAGCATCGATGGGGTTATTAGTACAAGATGATGCATGGGTGACTAGAGGTTGAGTAGAGATGGTGGAAATAGAAGTTTTTCCTATGATGTATGATGGAATACCATAGGGTGGGTCAATAGGTGGAACCAAAGCAAGGGTATGATGGGATATGGTGCTAAGGTAAAGTTGAAGGGCTATGGGGTTGTTATCTATAAACATGGTGAAGTTTACATCACTTTAGACAGCCATATGAGGGATGATAAGACTATCAGAAGGATGAATAGAAATTTCTACATTTGATATGTACCTCATGGATGAGGGAGAAGAAAAATATGGATGATTATGAGGTGGGTGTGTATTTACTTGATTTCTTAGAGTTTGCCTAGTTAAAACCATGCTAGTAAGGAAAATAAGAAGATGCAAACAATCTCATAACTCAAAAAAAGAGAACAAAAGAAAAGTCAAGGAAATAAAATACATGATAAAACATGTTAAGTCCTAAGATTCTTTTTATTATCTCTTTTGGCTTATTCCTTTAAGCTTTAAAAATTGTGTGACTGAACTTGGCGTGTAGAGCAAGTACTAGAAAAGAAGTCTATGGTTGGTTTTATGTTATGTTTAGGATCTCAAGGGGATATATATTAAAATAAATACATGGATTTATGTTGGGACCTACCCCCTCACTTCACACACCATAATGATAACTGTGTCAAGTGCTTATCCAAGATATACTAATTACTAGAGATTATACTCAACTAAAGAGCTAAGTTGGTTCTCCCCTTGGTGATGAAATTCAAGTAGGATAAATGGGAAAGGTGACCATTAGGTAATGAAATCCCAATTTTTCCTTATGTAAATATTTAATGCTTATTTAGATGTAAGTGGTTTGGTCTTGTGTGTGTGACAAGAGTGAAACTACAGTTGATTACTTTGCTTTCATTAATCTATGTGAGCTAAAATAAGCAAGCAGACAATGGATGTAGTCAATTTTAATCCCAAAAAGAAACTTTGATTTCATTGTATGAGTAGAGAGATAAGAAGAAGAAAGCACCTAGATGCAACTATGAACCTAAGAAAAGACTCAAGGTTCCCACTAGGTGTGCCAGAATGTTTCAAAGAAATTTCATTTATGTTCTTGGAAGGAAGAGAAAAGAAACTTGATAAGGGTATGATAGAAAAACCTAATATGTTATGCATGCATTGATCTAGACGAGTGTAGATACTCCTCTATGGCTTGGGGGAATTAATTGTAGATAATAAATCACTCAAATAAATGGTTGGTTAGATATATAGTTGGGTTGATTGCCTAGCAAGCTAGATCCAAGAAGCATGAGCTTCCTTGGAGACTATCAATCCACACTTTTAAACAATTAAGTTTTGAAAGATAAATTACTTGAATAAACAATAGAAGATACTAAAATTAAGTATAATAATTTTTTTATGAAATAATATATGAAATTGACTAATTATAGTAATAAATGGATCAATACTAATGCTAAATAGGTTGCATATGGTCCAAAAAATAGGGCAGGGTCTAAAATTTGGATTTGGTTGAGATTTGGTGGGTGAAAATATTTGTTATTATTTTGTCACATAGTGATTGTCAGTAGTTTGGATGATTATTGGTGTTTAGGGTAACTGTCAATAGTTGAGGTAACCATCATTGGTTAGGATAAGTCCATAAGTGGTCAGGGTGACCATCGATGATTACTATGGGTTGGGTCTAGTCAAGAAAAGGTTGTTTAGATGAGGTTATAGAATGGAATTCTAAGATATGGGTTTGGGTAAGGTTGATTCTTAAATATAAACAAAGTAATTAAATTATTGAGAATTAATACTTAACTTTTTGGTTATTAATCTAATGAATGGTTGAGGTGGTTGTCTTATAAATTCATTGATGGAGTCTAGTGTAATTTTGGTTGAGTAAAAATACTTGGCTATTGACCTATGGATGGAAACACTTTAGATCTAAATCACACTTTCTAGTTCCTTAGATCACTAGAATAACACCTACAAAAGGAAGTTTTACGCAAGGGGATCTATCTCTAGATACATATGATTGATTGATTCTTGACCTGGATTCACCTTCTCTTCCTCTCTCTTTATAGGAAGGAAGGAGAGGTGAAATAATATGTCAACAAGAGATTCAATGATCAATTTAAATTTATCTTTCATATGCATTAGATTGCACACAAATTAGATGAGCTAAATCTAAAAAATCAAGTTAAAATTTGATTGTTCAGGTGGTGGAAATCTAACCATCAGTGGTTAGGCCTAACCATTAATAGTTAGGGTGACCATCGGTGATTTAGGATTAAAGGTAAATTTTGGTCAAGGTGGGCTACTTTGACTTAGGTTTGGTTTGTGGTCAAAAGGTTAGGGTTGGTCCCTAAGGAGGTCTAGCGGTGTTTTGACACTTGAAACTATAGTGTGTAGTTTTCTAGTGTCTATAGTGCCTCATGTGTTTTATATGTATGTTTTCATGTATGCATATTCACAATGACACTTGTTTTTACTTGTTACACACACCAATTTTTGATGCCATAAAGGACCTCATGCATCTACCCTTCTTAATTGGGTGTTGTGATGGACATCATGGCCCATCCCCCTTGGTAGCTACTTAGATTTGCTATTATACACATTGATTACATCTATCTTGACACCCTTGTACAACTATATATTACAACATATGTATTAAATTACATACTTATATTCATATTGTTTTACATTCTGGTGATATGTTTGCATATTGTATTGGAATATCATGTAATTATCATATATATACTCCAACTAACACATTTCACATAACTACTTATTTTGAGGATAATTCTTACATAGGTTTTACAACTACCTTAAAAAGAGGGGGCATTCACAGGGGTTTGTGATTGAGATTAGGCTTATACATTGTTATTCATAGATCATTTTTAACACATAGGCTCAGTTTTAGAAATTAGACATAAGAAAAAATTGGGACTCATAAATTAGTTTAAATAACTCAAACTTTAGACTAGACAAACATTAGCACCTAAACACTAGTGTCATAGGGTACTACTATCCACTATAAGGCACTACTATCTAGTATCCCTAGATTTAGGGAAGTCTATATTAATGAAAATAATACACTAGGTATAGTATAGATTTACACAAGTATAGTCACAAGTTTTATAGTTGTGTTTAAATTTTGATTATATATGATCATTTCATCTTAGATTCATATCAATTTATCATATTTGGGGGCATCATGCTTAACATGATCACTCCCACATTCAATTTATTTACACAAATAAAGTATTTCATACTCAATTCATAATCAATATACTTAGATATCAGATTGGGGCCATTTGCACAACACATAGTTTCCATATACTCACTTACACATAGGTTTATCATATGGAATGGAAAACACTATGTCATTATCTATGTTGTATACACTTGTTATCACATTCTAGGTTTTCACTAGTTTCATGCCTTACTCCATCTATAGTGGTTTGTATTCCCAAGTGGCCTAGAGAAACCTAATGTACATGAGTTGATATAGAGCTAACATATACTATTAGATATACCCAATTAGATACTTTCAACACTTTGTGTAGTTTATTTTTAGATGCATCTACTATAAATGGGTAGGAACTAATATATTCATGGCCTACTTGAGTTATTATTCCACTCACATGAGAGGGTTAGACAAACTTATAGCCTTATCCAAGTTATTCATAGATATTGATCCACTGAGCAGAGGTGGGCAATGATGGAATCAAAATCAAAATTTGTTCTTGAGCCACCCATATATGAGGATTGAGAAAGCTATTATCTCAATCCAATTTATTCAATTATTTGATCACTATGTACACTCAAACACATAGGTTATCACTAGGTTCATCCATTAGTTTACATACCCAATGAGGTGTATTCATTACTTTCCTCTCTCTTTACTTAACTTTATTTAGTTACTTTATTTAGCATAATATTTTCCTTTTGATAATCTCTTAAGTAAGGATTGATTTTTGCATGTTTAATTATAGCTGATTATTTTATATCATGTTTCACTTACGAAGATCCAAATTCACATACTAAGACTCATCTATATAGGCTTCACTTCATAATTAGGTCTAGGTATGCTTCTTTTTCCTTTATACTAGTCATTTATCTTGTAATCACTTAAAAGTGGTATTTGGATACTAAAAGTGTTGTTTGAGATAATGTATTCCTAGACTATCCCTATACCTATCCTATATCCTTTATCACACTTATCCATCCATTATGTAGACCACATACATCTTTGATTATCTCAAACATAGTCCTAGAACAACATTCCCATATCCCAACCTAGTGTGTCTAGTAGTTTGCTAGCTAGACACTAGTGCCACATTAAGGACACTTAAGCCACATGGAGCTAGTGTCCCAAACTTGGTGCTAGTGTCACTTTCCCTAACTCTACTATTTTTTTATTTTTTTAAAATGTGTTTACCTCCTAATGTTAGCCTAATTTAATTTTATCATTAACATAAGATACATGTCTCTATAAATATAAGACTATTTGACCTCTATTCACTATACGGAAAAGAGATACAAAAGCTATCTAAATAGGAAACAAGTTGAGGAAAATTAAGGTATTTGATCCCTATTCTACCCTAATTCTACATAATACCATTTAAAACTACCCTAAACTTGTATTTCAAATATTTAAAAGCTTAAGCACACTTAAAGCATTCAAAACCATTGTCATTCTAGCATTCACTTGCACTTGCACCAAGCACTAGGTGGCAGAACTACATCAGTCTTAATCCCTCCTCAAAGTATTGGTATGTAGTTAAATATATTCACAATGGGATGTTGAGGATGTCCAACCTATCCTACTAATAAAACACAAATTTTTAGCTTATTTCATACATTAAAGGAGGATTAGGTTTTGCAAAATAAATCAATTTTTTCAAGAACAATACAGAGTCCCAAATTTCATGCATGTAGGAATAGAACCTAGGAACATAGGCACAAGTGCTCCCATAAAATAGGAATATTATTTTTAAGTGGACACTAGCACCACTTTCAGGACACTACAATAGTATGGCATTACTTTTCAGGTGGGGTGTTACTATCTAATGAGTAATCAAACCTAGGGATGCTATTGATGACACTCAAACCTATCAAAAACCCAATTTTCAGCCCCTATCTTCTATGATAGTCACTTTCTAGATAAGTCTCTATTTATGCATATTTATTACTATTTTTAGAAATGCAAAAGAATTCAAAATCCATAATAAATCAATATTTAATTATTTTATATTATTTAATTGATTTATACATCTCATCCCTTTAATATAACTTAGGATGTACACATGTAAAACCCTAAAATGTTAGAACACTTTTCATGGTAGCTTCTTTATCTTTTCTTCTCCTCTTCACATATTTGAGCCTTTTATGACTAAACTACCACTTGAATTTATAACTTATACTTAGGCCAACTACCACACCATATTTTTCCATACCACAATAAGTTTGTGTTAAGATCTTTAACTATCTAATCCACCTATCACTTTCCCTTGCAATATCTCATATAGTTCTTGGGTCCACATGATTGATTGTCCTTAGGTCTTACCAATTTATCATGTATCATGCATTGGCATGGTCTTAAAAACTAAGATTTTTTTTTTTGTCAATTTTTTTGAGGTGCATGTGTTGGTCATGTAGTTTGGATTTCTCACACCTATCACCTAGTGGCGTTGAACCCTATCTGAAGCACGTAAGTGAATACTTTTTTGGTGGTCAAAAATGAGGTCAATAATAATGTATCCCATGTACAATTCAATGGAAGGATATTAAATTAAGATAAATATATGATCTATAATATACATTTATTTATTTTTGATTAGTTGGTATAAATTAATATTAAATGGTTGAGGTATGATAACATCTTATTATTATTCTTTTCCCTCTCTTTCTATATAACTTCACAACTTTTCAAAAAAAAATCATTAGCATCTAAATACATATATATATTTCAAAAATTACTTATACAACTCTAAAATCCATGTTCATTCATATCATATATTATACGTTTTTTAAAAAAAATCATGTTGCATGTAACTAAGTTATACCCTAAAATTTATAATTTTAAGTGTTTTAACCTTTTAGGACTTAGATGAATGTAAATCCTATGCTATTAAATAATTGAGTATAGTAAATTAGGATAGAAATATGTAATAAATACAACCACTGATCTGTTATAGAATTGACTAAATATGACCTTTTTTTAAATATCAATAAATAATGTAAATGAGAAGTTAGCTTTAAAATGACTAAGATAGATGATCTAGAGCCTAAAAACTAAGGAAGAGGTTGATCTAAGTGTCATAAATAGTATCCAAGTGTCAAAACCCCTCTTAGATAGTAACACCCTAATTGGATAGTAACACCATATGGCATAAGAGTCCCTATTTTGGTGGTAGTGTCCTTTATGTATAATTTTTTCAAGCTTCTAGGTGAACCTATGTTTGGGTCTATCAAGCCTATTCCTATGTGCATGAGTTATTAAACCATGTAGATGACCTATTTTGACTAATTTCATGAATAAACCCTAGTATTCCATGTTTAAAGGGCATCTAGTTGATATAAGTGGTAAAGTGTGTTTTCTAGTGGGGTAGGCTAGACATCCTCAACAACACATTATGATGAGAGTTGCATACATACCAATATTCTGAAGAGGGATCAAGCCCAATGTAGTTCTCCCATCTTAATGTGTTGATGCAAGTGTAATTGAAACTAGTATGATATTAGACCTGAGTGCTTTGAATGTGCTTGATACTTTAAATCTAATCTTAGAAATGTTATTGATGGTAGTATGCAAAAGTAGGAAAGAATAGGGATTGATAGACTTAATTGTTTACAACTTATTTTGATTTTTTATGTGTAATTTTCATCTTGTTTCCATTTATTGGTTAGAGGGATAAAATTCATGTGTGTGTGTGTACACATAGACACACACACACACACACACACACACACACACACACACACACACACACACACACACACACACACACACACATAAATTTTATCCCTCTAACAAATAGATGTAAAAGAGATGAAAATTACACATACAAACTCAAAATAAGTTGTAAACAATTAAATATATATATGTATGTATATACATACATGTATGTATATATACATACATATATATACATATATATATATATATATACATATATATATATAGATATATATATATATACATATATATATATATACATATATATATATACATATATATATATACATACATACATATATATATATATATATATATTGGTGATTGTGTGGGTGATAAAATAGGTCTATGATGACCCTAGGAGGTCTAAGATTTGAAAATATATCTATGTTTGGAAAAAGGACGGAAAGGACAATAGTGCCAAAATTGGGAAACTAGCGCTATTCTCCCTATTATGGCACTAGTGTCCAAGTGGTAGAAATTGAGGCATAAATGACCAAGATGCAAGAATGATGATATTTAACTACTTTAGGCATGACTAGGGATGCTTATAGCTAACATGAAGGATGGATAAGTGTGAAAATAGGCCTTAAGATAGGTCTAGTGTTATCTTGGGATAAGTGGTCTCAAGTAACACTCTTATCACTCAAGTGTCATTTTTAGGTGATTATATTTACCCCCCCCTTATTTTAGAAACGTAGAAAAGTGAAATAACTAGGATAAAGGAAAAATAAGTATACCTAGACTTAACTAAGAGGTGAAGCTTTTGAATCTAGATCTAAGTATGTGAACCATACTCCATTGTGTGTCTTACAAGTGAAATGTGCATAAATCAATCCTTAATTAAGAAATATCAAAATCAAAGAAAAAATAGAGTAAAGAATTAAAATTAAGTAAAATTGAGATAAAACTGAGTAAAGTGATAAGAGAGAAGAAAGGAATGAATATGCCTCACTAGATATGTAAACCAATGCATAAACTTGGTTATAACCTATGTGTGTGTATGTATATTTTGATCCATCAGTAAATAGCTTAGACTGAGTTGATAGCTTGTTCAATCCTCATGTGTGGGTGGCTTAAGAGCTTAATTTAGTTTTAACTCCATCATTTCCCACCCCTACTTGGTGTATCATGGCATGTGAATATATTGTATTGGATTGATTGTGTGTCCAACCCTCTCATGTAGGTGGATCAAGAACTCAAGTAGACTATAACTCCATCATTACCTACCTATGTGTAGTAGATGCATCTAAAATTGAAACTGCATGATGTAATATAGATATCTAATTGAAGATTTCATATATGTGGCCACTCAAGTATATTAGGTGGCTCTAGGCCACTTGAGAATGCCAACCACTGTAGATGGAGTAAGGCATGAATCTGGGGTGTAACCTAGAACATCATGTCTAAAGTATACAACATAGAGAATGACATGGATTTTTTCATTCCAACTAATCAACTGGTGTATAAGGAAGCATATAGAAACAATCTTCCATGCACATGCCCCCAAATATGATATTTAAGCGTATGGATTCTAGATTGAGTTGTAATAATCTATATCTAAGTATCCAAAATGTAAATGGGAATGGTCATGAGATTCATGATGCCCCCAATTTGAGAAAATTGGTATGAATCTCAGCTAAACTAAAATAAAATTACTAATAGGTAATTTAACCTATGTAAACCTAGACTATACCTCCTATACTTTTTTAGCCAACCTAGAATTTTCTAAAACTAAGGATAATAGAAAATAGTGCCATATCTTGTATAGTAACACTATGTGATGCTATTGTTCCAATTTTGGCACTAATGTTCAACTATTATAATTTATATGCAACTTAACTGATCTCTATGTCACTATTTCCCACCATGTTTACCAAAGTATAATCTATATAACCTAAATCTATGGTCTAAAAATTGTAATGTGAATGCATTCAAATAGATCATCTCTATGAAAAACCTCTATGAATGAGAGGATTTGTTGAACCTATGCAAGAACTATCCTCAAAGTAAAAAACTCTACAAAATATTTTTTGGTTAGAGAATATATGATATCTATGTAATAATATAATATAATATGCATACATAACATTAGAATGTAATATAATTTGATCTTAAGTTTCTAATGTGTGATATATGTTATGTATAGCATTCATAAGGTTGTCAAGATATATATAAAATGTATGTAACAACAAATTTAAATAATAACTGAGTATCTACCTAGGAGTATGGAGCATGATGTACATGATGGTACCCAAGTAGGAAGGGGATATAGATGAGTTGTTTCATGGCATCTAAAAATGAAGTGTATAAAAAGAAAGAGATAAGTGTCATGGCCATGATGCATACAATAAAACATACATACAAAAAATGTGAGGCATGCAAAGTATGCCCAAGGGCCATTATACAAGGGACATGGGCACATGTCACTAAATCTAAGAAATCAAGACATATAAAGACATGTGTAAATATACACGTACAAAAATATCAAGTAAGTTATCTTAAAACCACATAGAAGGACATGTTCAAATGTCCCCATACACAATTAGGAAGGCACACACAAGGACATGGGCACATGTACAAAACATACATACTATGAAAAGAAGTGGTGTAGAACCATATATAAATGGCATATTAAAATTCCATCAAATAGAAGAAACATGGATACATAATCAAGTATAAACTAGGAAAACTAGAAATTAAAGTGTGCATGAACATGTAATATAAATCTATGTAAGAGCCAAAATGTACATATACCGAGTCTAAATTAGTAGTAGCCAACAAAAATTATGAGTAAGTGTAGTATGATCAATATCAAGATATAAAAATTATAAATCTATGATTCAAAGTTTATAAAGATGTAACCTGGTAATCAAAAGTGTGTATAGGGTGACCCCAAATGAGTGAATATGTCAAATGAATAACCCATGTATCTATGCATATGCCCACACTGGGTAGATAATAGAAAATCTAGATTGGTGTGGTGGACCTGAGTCCTATAAAAAAAATTTAAGCACTCAACAAGAATAAGTGAAACACTTATGTATGATAAAAATAACTATACTAAGATATCTATCATATGTAGTATCTAGAAAATATAAGAAATGTAAAAATGGCAATGCATATAATTTATAATTTAATGTTTTCTGAGTAAATAGTTGAATATTTTTATGTTTTTGACTTTTTTTTTTTTTTTTTTTAATTTTATGGATATAATCTATGTACAAACAACATGAAAATTAAAATATATACAAGGAGCAAGAAATAAGGAAAGTATGTACAAGAAGGGAGGAACATACTAACTGATGAGTCTCATGGGATACTCACAATCACTGTGGCCTATGTCAAAAATAGGAATGGTAATATCTTATACAATGTGATTTTTATGTTGTTTTTGAATTGTGTTTCATTATTAATCTAAGTATTGTTCATCATAAAAATCATAATAACCTAGAATGCGAGTGTTGACTTTTATTGAATCTAGATGAGCATTAGGATTTACCTCCTACTATGGCATTAACCTTTTTGAATTATGAATTGGAATATTGGTTGTGATTTTTTCCTTTGAAAATGTGCTTATTTTAGGTACATGGTATTATGGATCCTCTTTTTCTATAAATCCCCTTTTGAGAATGTTTTTTGGCTTAGCATGATTTTGACTTTTCAACTTAAGTTCTTACTCTTTCTATAATTTGGTGTGTGTATCTAGATATTTTTCCTTGATAAACTATATATTTGAATGATTTTCCTTAGGATTTTCAATAAATCCCAAACCTTTATGACCTACATTATCAATTTATAGAATAGGAGTAGTGTTTCCTTAGGCTTACTTGCCCAAATCTTGATAATCAAACTATTGTAGATATTTTTGACCAAACCCATACTACTTTGAAAGTTGTGACTCATTTTGGAGAGGTAGATTTTATTATTTTACTTTATTTACCTATGCTTAGTGTATTATTTATTCCCATGATTGTTCTTTGTGAACCTTTTTTTTTTTGAGTTATGCTTTGATGACAACTTTTATACTATTTCTAAATTTGACCCTCTTTTAATTTGTATGTGTCATTGTATATTGTTTGGATAATGTATCATTATTTGAGTCATCTATATCCATTATATATTGTATTTTAATTTTTAATTCTAAACATGAATTGGTGTGGTACCTGTGCATTATATGATATGCATAATAATATCTATATCTCCTCAATAGGTGTAAAGGAGGTAGGTTGAACAACTTAGCTTACAAAATTCCCCTTAGTATATCACTTTAACTCTTATTGGACCCTTTTAATATTTTTGAATCACTTATAATATATGTATTGTTTTTTATTTTATAATTTTGATATGAAAGAATGTTGGGCACAATTTTGATAGGTGTAGATGTATATATATGATGAACACTAGCATATTCTAAAGACATTGTACATGTAATGTGATTTTCCAATAATGTGACTTGTTCACTTAATAATTTATTTTTATTATGTAATTTTGATATTAGCATACTCATATTGGTAATTTTAACCCTTAGAGTCTCACAAGTAAAAACTCTGCGTTCTTCTTATTGAACACATAGGCACACACCCTATAGAGAAGAGGTATGGATAGGCTAAGTATGGGCATTAGGAATAATAAGATAGGTTGTTTCATCTCATGGAAAAGTGATAACATGGACCTAGTTAGAAGGAAATTAGTTATCACCCTTATGGAGTTGAGGAGAAAAAGGGATTCTTTCATGTTCATAAGATATGACATTAAAAATTGAAATATAGTTATTAACTAATGTAATATATCCTCTACGTATGTAAGTGATTTCTTGTTAATTGAATTCCACATAAGAGAAAAATAACATGCTAAAAATATAATGAAATATGACACACATTTGAATTGATTTAAATCATCATGTATATATGTGATTATGTATTTTTTGAGTTTATTTAGAATTAAAGGAAATAAACATGTAAATGAAAGTATTAGACTTTGCATCAAAAAATGATAAACCTATTTTCTCATTATTATCATGAAGATATTAAATATAAATATGGTTGAGGGTCTTAGAAGGTTAAATATATAAACCATAGGTTTATCTAGGGTTAGGGTTTGTGAAATATTTTAAGTTAGGTTCACCAAATTTTTTAACCTTTTAGGACTTACATGAATTTAAATCATATATTTTTAAGATCTGAGTATAGTAAATCAAGGTAGAAATATGCAATAAATATAGCCACTAATTTGTAATAGAATTGACTTAATTTGACCTTTCTAACAATAACAATAAATAATGTAAAAGAGAACTTATCTCAAAAATTATTGAGAGAAATTATCTAGAGGATGAAAACTAAGGTAGAGGTTGTTCTAAGTGTCACAAATAAGATCTAGGTGTCAAAACCCATCCTAGATAGTAGCGCTATAATTGGAAAACAACACTATGTGACACTAGTGTCCCCATTTAATCATTAATGTCCTTTATGCATAACTATTTTGAGCTTATGGGGGCACCTATGTCTAGGTCTGTCAATCTTGTTCTTGTGCACATGATTTTTGGAACCTTGTAGATTACCTATGCCATGTGGTTCTATTGTCTTATTATGGTGCTAGTTTCTAAGTGGTATAGCATGAGGCACGAATGAATAAAATGTAAGAATGAGGGTTTGAGACTATTTTAAGATGACTAAGGATGATTGTGGCCTGCATGAAGGTTGGATAAGTGTTAAAATAGGCTCTAAGATAGGTCTAGGGCTAAGCTAGGGATAAGTGGTCTCAAGTATCACTCAACTATAATTTTTAGGTGATTAAAATAAGTCATACCCTAAAGTTAATTTTGAGTAATTCATATCCTCAAATTTCTAATTTTGAGGTTATGACTTACTCACATGCATGATAAAATTAGTGTTTGCCACATTACGTTTTATGTATTTTTCAACTATAAAATTTATTATATATAAAATTTATATTAAATATAATAATTATTTACTCATTTTTATTTAAAAATACTTTTATTATATCGATAATTTCTAATAAAAAATATTTATAAATATTTAAATTATTTCAATGTAATTGCATATCACTGGTATTTTTCAAGATATTTTTAATAAAAGAATTTTAATTTTATTTTATTATTTTGTATCATATATTATTAGGTAATATAAAATATTAATTTAATCTAATAAATTATTATTATTTATTTCACTTTTAAATCTAAAATAACCTTAGACATCAAATTTTGAAAATTAGAAATTTAATTTGATATATTATTTTTTAATATACAATAGTGATGTATTAAATCTAAAATTGAAACAATATGTCTAATATAAAATAACCTTTTTCTTTCACATACTATTTAATTTTCATTACCTAATAGATATTACCATAAGCTGTCCATTTTTAGAGTCATTTATTATTTTAAATGTGTGGGTGTGTGTTGTAGTATATTTTAAATGTAACATAACCCATTTTCCAACTTTCGATTTTAGAATAGGTTATTTCAATTTCATTAATGTGTGTGTGTGTGTGTGTGTGTGTGTGTGTGTGTAGGCTAGGATCATTGAGATCATAAAAGAAAATATATGATATATGATTTAATAAGTTTTGATTAATTACATGATACTAGTAATAAGTATAATACAATTATATGTGAATTCTAATAAGTTACATGCCTACCTCTACAAATTGTTTTAATGGAAAATAGATTTATAATTGGAATCACAAAGGTTCCGAAAATATCTAGGCTAAAAAAATCATTGCCTCCATACACTATATTATGGTATTGGTTATATAAATATTTTGAATAGATTATTAACATAAATATCAAATTATCAATTAACTAATAGACTATACAATAATGTAAAATAATACTTTAAATGTATTCTTTTAAAAAAATGTCAAAATATAATTTTATTATAATATGCATTTTTATAGTCTAAGGAATTTAATTAAAAATTAACCATATAATAAATTTAAATTGTAGGAAAATGAACTAGAGATTTAATAATGGAAATAATAGAATTAATAGACATAAATATACATTCATCCCCCAAGATGACTTACACACAAATTTTTGTATGTTAAAATCTTTATTGTATTAACTCTTGGGAACAATCTAAATTTTATTCCCTTTACTGTAAATCAATTCAAAATATTTTAGGTAAAAAAAGTAATTTAAAAATGAACAAAACTCTAAAATTATTTAATTTAAAGTCTTATCTTCATTAGCTTTCTTGTTAGTTTCATTTTAATCTTACGTGATTTCAATCACTTCTAGTTTGGACTGCTCTAACCTCTCCTGATAATCATCAATTTTTTTGAATAATTCATTAACTCTATCCTCATTTGGTCCATTTAAATATATATAACTAATTTTAATACAAACATGTATAGCAAACATCTAATCTGAAACTTGTTAAATATTCTTCAAGTATTTTTCAAAATTATCCAAAACATTTTGATACTTGATGAACCTTTTAATGGAATCAAAATTGAAGTTGATCCTAGATTCATCTTATTTTTAAACATTTGTTAAAATTCATCTATTATGACATGATCTGGGAGTATAGAAGCATGATTATCAAAGACAACATAATTTTTTTTCAATTACTTCTTCTATATCATTACATAAATCAACTCTAATTCCTTGTGATTCTTTGAATTTAGAAATGATTATTTCATAATGTGGATTTGGAATTTTGCAATGACAAATAATTATATTTTCCCACCCAAATCCTTATCTTCAAAAATTCATTTTTAACTAAGGTATCAAAACTTACTTCTAATAATGCCTCCACTTTTGACAAGAATAATTTTAACCTATCTTATTTTAAATCATATTTATCTTCAACATGTATTTCCTCCTCAAATTTAGATTTAATCCTCTCATAAAATTTTACCACAATATCAATAACCACATTTCTATGTCCAATTTCAATATTTACATGTAACATATTTATTCTACTATAATAATGTATGCATGCCAATTATTTTTAGTGTTCATTTTTGAAGATTGAGTTGGCTTAACCAATTTTTGTACAACAACTAAGAGTTAATCATGTTTTTATTTGAGTTTTAATTTGGTTGACTTGTCTTGATCAAGCTTCTTGAAAAGTGTGTTGATTATTGTTTGTATATTTTCTTTCACCCCCTCCTGAGTGGTTTTCCCAAGATGCACGTTTGAAAGTTTATAGTCTTGAGTAGTGGCCTTTCCTTTGGACTTTTCAACTCAAGGAACAACAATTCTATCATATATTTCACCTTGATCATCCATCACAATCCAAGATATTGTTATAATTTTATTTGTTGTATGAGGATAGGCATGATAATTGAAATAAAATCTATCTCCTCAAGTTGGAAAATTTTATTTATTTTCTTCACTACTTGATTCAACAAATTATTCACTATCATGCTTGAACCTTGTTTACATTATTCTTGATCAATTTTTTTTAGAGGTAAAATCATGATGTGAAACTACAATATCTTAGGTAGAAGGAATAAATTAAGATTCTTTGTTTTACTTTAATAATACTATTATCACTTGAACTTGCACCCAATGAGGAGATGGGAAAATATTATCCTCATTCAAGTGAGAAAATGGAACCACCTCAAGGCTATTGGTATCCCTATTAGGAGGTGGATCTTTAGATTAGGGGCTAGCTACCCTTGATGCATCACTTAATCTCATATCCTACTTATAACACTTGGGGATGAAAAGGGTAGGGATAACATGAAAGTAGACCTAAATAATGGAGGAGATACACCAAATAATTTTCTCTACTCAAACCTTTATCATGCACTTTGAACTAAAATAATCCTAACAAACACTCTGTCTAATGACAGCCCTCCTTGTATCAATGTTTCAATATGGGGTCTTAAAATTAGCTTAGGCTAGGAATACTTAGACAATAGGAATTATAAGACACACTATTTAATGAGATATTAAATACACCTAAAACTCTATTTAACACTTCTTGTTGACCTGAAAAGAGAAGTATGTTAACTCACAAGGTATTAAGGTAAGCTAAGATACATTTGCACAAGACCAAAACCATCACATATACTTAGAGAATTATGGAATGAGGTAAAAAATATCTATATTTATTTATTCAAGGCAAAAATTTGGTAGGTATGTTCCATACCTAAGTGGATAGATTCAATACAATGTTAAAAGGCTAGAATTTATCATGTCCAAAAGTCACTTGAACATGTGTCAATTTTATCAAATTAGTTAAAAATTCATGAGAAAGAGGGATGGGGTGAGACATTCCATGTTAGTATTTACAAATATCATCTAAGATCATTTAGGACCTATAAGATGGTCAGGAAACTCCTTTTCCATGCATAGAAAACTACCCCTCATGATTGGTCTTCCAAAACTACCCTAAAACTACAACTAAATAGGTATAATGATTTTTCGAATTATTATGGGTTACTATCAGGTATTCACATGCATTTTTGAGTTCCTAAACCACTCATGGTAGTTTGGCCATGCATAATCATCCTTGGTTGTCTCAAAATAACCATTTTCCCTTCACCTCTCACACTTGGCACTTAAAAAATTTAAAAAACCTACAATGTGATATATAAAATAATATGAAATGAATTTTTTCCAAGTTTACATGGCATCAATCACAAGAAAAAAACCTTAAAATGCTTTCTAGATGAAGATTCACCATTTTATCCAAGTCTTCCCTAGCTGGCTCATTAGACTAGCTGAAAAGAGAGAGATAGTATGCACACTTAGGGACTTATATACTTTATAAAATGACCCTGATGAATCATAATAAGTCCTAATATTACCTTTAAAAGTTATTTGGTGTCTCAAAACCTTCCCAAGCTTACAAAACAAAAAAATAGTCAAAATAAGCTCTATTTAGCCCTATTATATATAATTACATATAATAAAATTCCATGGATGTGACTATAATGAATTTATAAACAAATTAATTTTTAAATTAATCATCAAATTAATCCATTTGGAGGCACTTTTAGCTTGGTTTCTACCATCGGGTCTTAAAATAGGTTTTGTAAGGGTTTTGATTGGTTTTTGGTCTTAACATTTGTTCATAAAGAATAGACACTATAATCCTCTATAAATGTAACTTTTTTATTCTTAATTACCATATAAATTATCCCAAAATATATATTTATCCCTTACAAAGGTATATAAAATTTCTAAGCACTTGAAGGTGACCATTCGAGTCAATTTTGCATAATTAACAGAGTCTAAATGCTTATTAAGCCAAAAAAGGCTTCTTGGTAAATTTATATGAATAAAAGGTTTTAACACCTATTAATACATACCAATCACCTTTTCCAATCACTTTAAAATCTCACTAAGAGCTAAAGATGAAAATATACCCCTGTTTGGCATTAGGTCTAGACCTTGCCAATAGGTCTGCCTCCCACTTAAGACTCAAAATGACCTTCCATTGGATTCCTTTGAATATTTATGGATCCAAAACTTAATTTTAATCTATATTAATTTTACCTAATTCATTATAATTTTTTCCTAAGGCTTGAACTAAAAATGACCTCCTATTTGGGAATAGGCCTATTCCTTTCCTTACCCTAATGACTACAACCCTCCATGGTTAGAGAATATTGTTTGGTTACAGACCTTTATATCAGTTTTTTAGGTCTTAATATTTCATATTTATCTTATCCAATCACAATTTGATATTTATTGACCTCTGTTCCATCCATATCACCATTTTTCCTTCAAACTACCTCCTTATGCATGAGAAAAGTACCCCTACTATGAGATAAAATATGGTTATGTTCCCATTAATATTATTAAAAAACAATACTTTCAGGTATTTCTCCAACTAACAAGGGTTATCTAGGTCAAATTTTATCATTTATTTCCAAGTTTTGACCTTCAAACTTCACAAAACTCTCAGGCAGACTTTTGGAGTGCACACTGTCTATAGGGGTATGAGTGTGGACTAAGTTTGAAGGTTTTGAGGATTTATTTGAGATTTAATTTGGAATTTTATGGATAATAAATGCATATAATTATTAACTCAAACCATCCCTAGTCTATTTTCCTCTCTAACCCCTTCTTGTGTCCTTGGAAACCTAGACTAGGCTATCTACTCAAAACAAGAAAACCCCTACTCCAAGGCTAGTTATAGGTGATTTGGGCTTTGATTTGGATTTATGAACACAAATACACACTATATATTATGTTTTAAATATAATTTAAGTGGTTTTTCATCATTTATCCAAGCCAATCTCAATCCTTTACACCTATCTACCCCTCATTCCCAAAACTGGGCTATGCTTATTTAGGATTGAGACAATCCCTTCAAATCTACCTATAAGTCTAGATTCAAGATTTTTTGATAATTTTGGGCCTCATATTAATTATAAATAGGTCATAATACCACCCTTATGCTTGGTTTTATTTTTTAATCCTCTATCTAACACCATTCATGCTTACGTCCTCAACTAAGGACACCTTTGCCTTGACTGTTATAATAATCATTTTGCCCCTATAGATTACATCCTTGGCAAGAAATAGAGCATAGTAGATGATGTATAGGTTTAAAATAATCACTTTAAGTTAAAATATCCTCCATTTAACCTAAATCCACTTGAATTCTTGAAACAAAGGTCCAAGTTTCAAACCTTCTCTTCATTACCTGAGCACCATGTAGACTGTGTTCAATACATTTTAGGGCCTGTTGTAGGTGGTCATGGGTCCTTTAAAGCTTTCCCTTAGGTGTATTTAACTCCCATAAAGTTTATTGGGATAAATAATCCTCTTGTTCTACTTGTAAACCTATAATAAGATCAAAACCAATCCTTAGCTTACTTGTTTGAAAACTTTGTTTGTAGGTGACCTCTCATAGGCCTGTACAGATAGGGGAGTGTGTTTAGGAGCTCAAAACATCAAACTTCACCTTTTTCATGATATTAAAGGTTTATATTTGTCATATAATACTATATTTTCCCATTCATGCTTATATTTTCCTTTGGAAACTCTCAAAATTTCAAAAGGTGATCATTTCTTCCATTTCTTGTAGACACACTAAAAACCATTAGTGTATTTTTTCACAACTTTGAGGGTGTTCAAACTGCATCTTCCTCTTATGAATTTGACCTTAAAATTGGCATGTCTATATTATGTGAATATGGATACTCAATAACTAAATTAGTATCATTTAAATTCTCTTTTTCCATGATAATCACCATCTCAAAAAACCTTAGAGAGCTCTATTTAGTCCATTTAAGGATTGAGAGACCAAAAACACAATCACTTTCTCTTGACCTCTCACAACACCTTTGACCATTTCTTAATCAAGCTCAAAACTATCCAAAGTGCACTTCAAATATCTATAAAGTATTGATACCATTGTGAATATTGTTTCCCATTCATGATGATGTCAGTAGGGGCCTTAAATGGAGGATTTGATTGTTGTATACATGTAGGAACATGAGAGAGAAAGAAAATGTGAGGCAAGGCATTCCAAACAACATAAAAACACTTTCCAACCCTTCCATACATAAAAAAATATTTATAATCATATAAAAAAATCAAATCACTTCTCCCAATGTGGAGAAATCATTTTCAAGGCAACTTTTGATGATTGTTCATGCAAACTAAGCATTTTGTAGGCATCTACAAGCCTAAAAGAGGGGTTTTAAATTAATTTATCCTTATAAAACTAAAATGAGAATATAAATGTCTTTAAAATAGTGTAAAATCACTTTCAACACACAAACCCATTAGACCAAATCAATAAAAATTGAGACAAGCTCAAACAGTGACCCCTTCATGGTTGTAAGCCAATAAAACATTGCCTAAAGTGTAACTAATTTTTAATGAAGGAGGAGAAAAAAATTATAATTTATTATTATGAAAATTAATTTCACGTAGATTAAAATCAACCCTTAGAATCACTCCTTCCAATTCCACCTATACAACCTAAGCCAAGTGCTTGAAGTTGACCATTGTTAGCTTGCTAATGGGAAAAGAAGAGAAATGAGTTGTAGATGAAATTTTTGATGAAATTATTGCACACCAAACATATAAATGGGTTAGGGGGGTTAATATACATCCCACCATGTTTTTAGCTAAATATAAAATCATGGAGGCCATATAAGTGCTCAAAAGCCCATAAAAACAAGGAGAAACTCCCATTTTCTTACTATAACTGACCTCTAGATACCATATAATTGATATTAAAATTATCCTAACCTTTTCCACATTTAAACTCACCTTGGTGACAAATTTTCCCTCTTTTAAGTCCATATAAGTTAATAAATGGGATAGAAAGTGGCTAAAAGACCCCTTTTTGCACATGCGATATAACTAATGACCATTTCATGACTTATAAACCATTTCAAACATGATATATACCATGTTAGGACAAATTAACAAAAAAATTACCTTTGACCAACTTTGACTAGGGTTTGACCAAGTTTGACTTTGGCCATTTCAAGGAGGGTGAGCTTAGATAAGGACTAAGACAAGGCCAAATAAGGTAATAGACCAAAAATAACACCCTATAAGACCTATAAAACTTTCTCCAAAAGTTTTAAATAGTAGGGGTTGACCTCATTTGACTAGAATTCAAATTTGGTCAACAATTTGGCAACTCCTATGGGTAATATGCTTGCTTATGTTAAGGACTAGTAGCCTTATCCTATCCATTTGGAAAGGGAGTCAAAATGCACCTAGAAATAGTAGTACCAAACTTAAATTGACCAAAAAGATAGATAATATTACCTAAAACACACAAAGGGAAAGAATAACACATAAAAGGACATAAAAAAACACAATACAAGGACACACTTGTGCTAAAAATCACTTAGGGAAAACAAGACACTGTAGAAAGCAAACAAATATGTACATTGATCTTACTCATACCTCCCTTATTGAATCAAAAGTAAATTACCTTAGGTCTCCTTCCTCACTAGATGAGTGAGGATGCCAAGCATGCTTCTTCTTGGATGGGGTGTTTTATGACTCTTGTATTCTCTTTGCTCTTTGATTTTTTACATAATCCAATGGAGTCATCTCCCATTCATTCTCAAAGTAGTTAAGGTTTTCTTGAACCTAAAATATGCCTCAAACTACTATCCCTTCATCTTGTCATGACAAGTCTAGAAATACATGTATGGGACAACTTGTTATAGGTTCATCTCTCCTTGAAGGATCTTATCATCCTTTTTCATTGTTATAATCTCTTCAAACTCTTCAAGGAGAATTGTATCAAAACCATTTGTAAGTTTTTATTGTTGGCATTCTTCATGGAAGTTGGTGGAGGTGGCTTCATAGGTAGATGTAGAGACAAGCTCCAAGTCACTTTCAAAAGGCCTAAGATCATCATAGATTGCTCTATTATGATCTAGGCTCTCTTCATTTTGTTTCTCTTCCACATGTAATTAATCTCCCTAATCTTGAGCTTGCTTGTCTAATAACTGAGTATTTTCCTCCTCATACTCTTAGAACATTTGCATGTAAATCTACCACATGTCCTCCCTTTGAAACACATCTTATTGCTTGTCATGGCTAGTCAACTCCAAGGGATTTTTAGGTTCTTTAAGAGATTAAACTTCATTAAATATGCTCTAAAATATTTTCCATATATCATCATCCTTTGATTGGCATACATCATGAAAAAGAGAAACAAAAAAGGCCATTTCCTCTTCTTCTTTAGAGTCCAAGAGAACTTCCTTCAAGGAATATTTTCTAACACAATGAGGATACTTTTTCATATCTTCACACCCTAACCTCTCCTCACCATCAGTCATCCCTTCTCCATCTTCAATATAATATGATATTTCAATCTCATCCTCCCTCTTAGTGACATAAACATTAGGCACTTCAAAAATAGGGAGCTTGGCCAATGTGGATTCCCAAGTAGCAATACAATTCTCAACATTGGGAGGGAAAACTTGATTAGTTAGAAGGGGTGAAAATATTATTTCAATATATTATTTAGGAGGGGTGGGAGGGAGTTAAATGGTTCCACATTTCTCTTCCCTAACAAATTCTCCACTTAAGCATGACTTGTTCCTTTCTTCATGTGCTACCATTACCTCTTTCCATCTTGGGAAAGTAGGTTTAAGGATGTTTTCATGGGATTGAGAGGCTGATTAAGGGGTGAAACATATGTTTAGGAAAATTGGAGTTTCCTTGGGATTTGTACCTTGATTTCAAGTTAGAGAAGTATGTTTATATAATTCACTTTCAGCTATCATAATAGATTTCCTCCACATCTGATTTGCCAACTGAATTTCCTTTTCAAGGTAAGCTTAAAATACTCAATCCTTCTTCACAATATCTTCTAAGTGTACCAACCTACTCCATCATGATATTCTCCTTCCCTTGGCTACTTTCTTGAATGGTTTTCCAAGAGGAAAATTTTTGGGAAATGGACAAAGAATTTGGTACAATTTGAGGCTACCAAGATGAAATTTGTTCATAAGTTCTCAACCTTTCTTCTAGATGGAAGATCAAACTAAAATTATCAAGCATATCATTGGAAATACATGCCCAACTAGCTTACTCTATAGGGATCCATTCCCTTTTGACTTGATCCAAACCATCCATCACACTCTTGACATAAACACTAGGGATAATTTGACCACAACCATACCTAGTGTCAAGGTCTAACATACAGTCTTGATAACCAAGGAGAGTCCTTTTGAAACTGATAATGGAATGGCTTGGAGAGGAGATAGGTGAGATAGATGGAGCACAAAACTAATAGGGATGATCATTGACAACATATTATTTATGAGGATAATAACAAGGTTGGCCAAAACCTTTCTCATAATTATGAGGAAGAGGCAAAGTTGGACATATCTCCTCAACTTGTGTTAAAACAAGATCAAACTCACAATTGTCCATGAATTAATTCACAAAAATAGTATTAAATAAGAAAAAACATTAAACAGGTATACTTATACTTATCAACCAATATATATGTACTTGGAGTCACCATTGGTGCTTAGTGAATTGCCTCTAAAGGTTGGTATCTTGAGAAGAACACAAAAACTTCTCAAGAAAAGGACCTCTAGTCCCACCAGGCATACCAAAAACTATTGTCACATGAACTTGCATCTAATGAGGAGATGGGACAAACATATCCTCATTAAAGTGATAAAATGGAACCACCTTAGGTCTATGGGTATCCCTATTAGGAGGTGGATCTCTAGATTAGGGGATAGCTCCCCTTGTTGCATCATTTCAGCTCATATCCTACTTCTAACACTTGGGGATGAAAAGGGATAGGGATAACATGAAATTAAACATAAATAATGGAGGTGATAAAACAAATAATTTAATATAATCACACCTTTATCATGCACTTTGAACCAAGAGAAGCCTAACATATACTCCATCCAATGACAACCCTCCCTTTTGCATCAATGTTTCAACATGGGGTCTTGAAATTGGCTAAGGCTAGAAAGAATTAGACAATAGGAATTCTAAGACACAATATTTAATGATTTATTCACTAAAATTTCAACTCAATTTGACACTTTTTTCTGACCTACAAAGAGAAGTATTTGAACTCATAAGGTACTAAGAGAGTTGACATGTGAAGGTAAGCTAAGATACACTTGCACAAGACCACGACCATCACATACACTTAAATAATTATTGAATGAGGTAAAAAATAGATATTCAAGGAAAAACTTTGGTATGGATTCACCACACCCAAGTTGAGAGATTTAATATAATTCTAAAAGGCTATAAATTATAGAATAAATAGGAAGATAGAGAGAGGGGAGTCCAAGAGTCACTTAGACATGTGTCAACTTTCTCAAATAAGTTACAAATTCAAGAGAGAGAGAGATGGGGTGAGCCATTCCATTTAAAGAGTTAAAAATATCATCTGAGATCATTCAAGAACTATAAAATAGTCAAGAAATTCCTTTTCCATGCATATAAAATTGCCCCTCATGATTGGCCTTCCAAAACTACCCTAAAACTACAACTAACTAGGTATGATTATTTTTATAATTATTAGGAGTTACTATTAGGTCCACACATGAATTTTTGAGGTCCTAAACCACTCATGATCATCTATCCATTCATAATCATCCTTGGTAGTCTCAAAATATCCCTTTTCCCTTCACCTCTCACACTTGGCACTTAAAAAATATTCAAACTTTCAATCTGATCCATAAAAGAAGATGAAAGGAATTTTTTATAATTATCCATGGCATCAATCATAAGAAAAAGACCTTAAAAGGATTTCCAAATGAAGATTCACCATTTTCTCTAAGTCTTCCCTAGCTGGCTCACTAGACTAGCTAAAAAGAGAAAGATGTTAGGCATAATTAGGGACTTAGACACTTGATCTGATGACCCTAAAGACTTAGAACAAGTCCTAATATTCCCTCCAAAAGTGATTTGGTGTCTTGAAACCTTCCCAAGCCTGCAAAACACAAAACATAGTCAAAATAATCCCTATTTTTCCTTATTCTATACAATTCAATTCCATGTATGTGACTCTCATGAAGTTTGAAACAACTTCCTTTTTACACTCATTGTCAAATTCATCCATCTAGAGGCACTTTTAGCTTGGTTTCTACCATCAAGTCTTAAAATAGGTTTTGATTAGTTTTTGGTCTTAACATTTGTTTATAAAGAATAGACATTGGAATCCTCTCCAAATACAACTTATGTCTTCTTAATGACCCTCTACATCATCCCCAAATAGCTCTCGGTATGATGCAAAGGTATATGAAAGTTCTAAACACTTGAAGGTGACCATTTGAGTTAGTTTTGCACAATTAGTAGGTTTTGAATGCTTCTTAAGAAAAAAATGGATTTTTGGGAACTTTATATGCAAAACAAAGGTTTGAACACCTTTAATACATCCCAATAACCTTTCCCAAACATTATAAAATCTTATTAAGAGCTAAAGATGAAAACCTACCCCTATTTGGCATTAGGTCTAGACCTTACCAATAGGTTTGCCTACCACTTGGGATACAAAATGACATTCCAATGGATTAATTTTCCTCCAGATGGATCCAAAACTTCATTTGAACCTCCATGAAGGTGACCCAAGTCATTATAATGTTTTCCTAAGGCCCAAACTTAAAATGACCTCCTATGTGGAAATAGGCCTATTCCTTTCCTTAACCTAATGACTACAACCCTCCATAGTTAGAGAATAATGTTTGGTTCCAGACCCTATATTAAGGTTTTTTAGGTTTTAATATGTCCCATAAAACTTATCCAATAATAATTTTATCTTTCTTGACCTCTGGTCCATCCATATCACCATTTTTCCTTCAAACTACCTCCTTATGCATGAGAAAATTGCACCCTACTCTGAGAAAAAACAAGGGTATTTTTCCCTTAATATTATTAAAAACCAATAATTTTTGGTATTTTACCAAATCCAAAGTGTTATATTGGTAAAATTTTATAATATAATTCCAATTTTTGGCCTTCAAACTTTACAAAACTCTCAGGGAAACTTTTGGAATGCACACTGTCTACAGGGGTATGAGTGTGGACTAAGTTTGAAGGTTTTGAGGATTGATTTGAGATTTATTGTGGAATTTTATGGATAATTAATTCCTCCCATGATTAAATAAAACCATATGCATTATATTTTACCCTCTAACCCCTTATTTTGTCCTTGGAAACCTAGACTAGGCTATCTACTTAAAGGAAGAGAAACCCTGCTTTAGGCCTAGTTGTATGTGATTTGGGCTTTGATTTGGATTCAAGAAAACAAATAAAAATCATATATCATTTTTTAAAGATAATTTAATTTTTTTTTCATAATTTCTCCAAGCCAATATCAATCTAATACACCTATCTACCCCTCATTCCCAAAACTGGGCTATGCTTATTTAGGACTAAAACAATCCCTTCAAATCTGTCTGTAGGTGTTAGATAATCTTGGGCCTCATATTCATGTTAAATAGGTAATAATACCACCCTTATTCTTGGATTTCCTTTTTAATTCTTCTAACACCATTCATGCTTAAGTCCTCAACAAAGGACACCTCTGCCCTGACTGTTATAGTCACCATTTTGCCCTTATAGGTTGCATCCTTTACAAGAAATAGAGACTAGTAGATGACGTATAGGTTTAAAATAATACCATTTAGGTAAATTTTAATTCATTTCACCTACATATACTTGAATTATCTAAACAAAGGTCCAAGTTTTAGACCTCCTCTTCATTGCCTGAGCACCTTATAGCATGTGTTTAATGCATTTTGAGGCCTACTATAGGTGGTCATGGGTCCTTTGAAGCTTTCATTAAGGTTTATTTACCCCCATAAAGGTAATTATGGTAAAAAAATCCTCCTATTATCCTTGGTAACCTATAATAATATCAAAACCAATCCTCAACTTACTTGTTTGAAAACTGTGCCTGTAGGTGACCTCTCACAGGCTTATACGGACAAGGGAGTATGTTTAGGAGCTCAAAACATCAAAATTCACCTTTATCATGAGATGAAAGGTTGAGATTTGTCATACCATAATATATTTGACCATTTATGCTTTTATTTTCCTTTGGAAACTCTCAAAATGTCAAAATGTGGTCATTTCTTCCATTTGTTGTGGACAACAC
Source organism: Torreya grandis (assembly GCA_037957365.1). NCBI lineage: Eukaryota > Viridiplantae > Streptophyta > Pinopsida > Cupressales > Taxaceae > Torreya > Torreya grandis. The sequence goes on from JARHVA010002668.1 coordinate 312,198, forward strand.
TAAAAAATTAGTGTATTTTTTAACTTTGAGGGTGTTCAAACTTCATCTTCCTCTTATCATTTTAACCTCAAAATTGGCATGGATATATTATGTGGATATGTATGTGCAATAAATTTATTTGGATCATTTAAATACTCTTTATCCATTATAATCACCATCTCCTAAAACCTTAGAGACCTCTATTTAGTCCATTCAAGGATTGAGAGACCAAAAACATAGTCACTTTCTCTTGACCTCTCACAACACCTTTAACACTTTCCTAATCAATATCAAACCTCTCAAAAGTGCACTTAAATTATCTATAAAATCTTAATACCATTTTAAATAATGTTTCCCAATCATGATGATGTCAGCATGGGCCTTTAATGGAGGTGTTTCTATACGAGATTTCATTTTCTACATTCAAAGAGAGAATAAGAAACTAAGAGAAATGGTCTAAGGCTTGTATGTACCTGGATGAAGTCATGCACACCATTATCCAGACATCATGAGAACTCCTCTTTGGTTGTGGAGGATGACCCCTGCAAAAGAAAGAGACTAAGACAAAGAAGGCGTTAGATGAGGAGATGGTGGGTTGCCAAGCAAAAGCTTGATCCCAGAAGCAAAAGCTTGAAGGATGTCAACCCACTGATTGATAAAAGTAATGTCTGATAAAAGGCAGAGTAATAAAAGACTGAAATGATTGAAGACTAAAAAGGAAATGGAAGCAAATGCTTACCTAAATATTGCTATCGGCCCGGTCACAGTCGCTAACGTCGGTGGTCCTACCGGCATCGATTGTCAAGGTCTATCGACGTCGGTTATTCTGCCAACGTCAGTGGGGGAAGTGGTCTCTGTGGCCAGCATCGATTGGGGCAGTAGTTTGTGGACAAGGTCTGGATGAGTTTTTGGTCTGTGGATGGGTCTGAGAAAGGCTATGGGTCTGGTTGAATGGTCTGGGTCTGAGAGTCTGGTTGAATGCTCTGTATAGGGTTTTTGCAGGCAAAAAGAATGGTCTAAAAGAGGGACCAAACAGAAGACAGAGGCAATAAGGAGATAGGGAAATAAGGATTTAGGTCTGGTCTAGTGATAATATGGCTTAGAAGCAATAAATAGAAAACTGATTACAGAGACATTCTAAGCTATTGAAAATGACATAACAGAAGAGTACTTACCTCTTGCCTGCTGAAGAATAAGTGTCAAAGCCCAAGTTGATGATGTACCTATTATTGATGTAGAATACTATTACAAGGTGGGGCTCCTGATACCTATTGTGCTCTCTGGTGTAGAAGCCTATTATGTGTACCTGAGAGAGAGAGTGAGAGGTCTAGTGGAAAGATTGGCCGCTTGATTGATCAGATTGTCAAATTCTAGACTCAGATGAAGAGTAGGGGTGAAGGGGGGGTAACAGACGCAGCAAACCCTTATGAAGGAAACTGATGCTGGCAATACCGCTGATGTCGATCGACAGTTGACTGATGTCGGTGGTTGGAAGGTAGGAAAAAGGCTAAAAATAGCCTTTTATCCATTTTCCCAACTGTCGGGTCAGCGGGTCAGGGGAAGAAATAGTTGAAGGTGATTAAAATGGATGAGAAGATGAGGAATAGGTCATAAATGGGTCATGGGGGGATGAAGGGAATCCAAAGAAGGGCATCTTAGGGTGGTGAGGTGGCAAGGGAGAGGGAATTATTAACTCAAAATAAGATAATTATTTCAAATTAATAAGACATGGGTTAGGAGTGGTTAAGTGGACCAAAGGGGACTAAGGAGGGGAGAAAGGACCAAGGGAGTAGACACGATTTCAGTGTCTACAGGAGGTTTTGACTATTGTATACATGTAGGAACATGAGAGAGCAAGAAAATGTGAGGTAAGGCCTTCCAAAAAACATAAAAACACTTTTAAACCCTCCCATACATAAAAAAAATTAGTATAATCATCCAAAAAAAATGAAATCACTTTTTTCAATGTGGAGAAATCATTTGCAAGACAACTTTTGATGACTGTTGGTGCAAACTAAGCATTTTGCAGGCATGTACAATCCTAAAAGAGGTTTTCTCAAGTAATTGAGAAGTACATAGCTAAAATGAGCATGGTAATGTATTTTAAATCATGTATAAACACCTTCAACACATAAACCCATCAGATGAGATCAATAAAAATTGAGACAAGATCAAATAGTGACCCCCTCATGGTTATAAGCCCATAAAAAGCTACCTAGAGTGTAACTAATTTTTCATGGAGGAGCCACAAAATTTCAAGTTATTTTTATTTAAATGAAGTTAAATTAGATTACAATCCACCCTAGAATCAATCCCTCTAATTCCACCTATACGGCCCAAGCTAAGTGCTTGAAGTTGACCATTGTTAGCTTACTAATGGGAAAAGAAGAGAAATGAGTTGTAGGTGAACTTTCTAATGAAATTATTACACACCAAGCATTTAAATTGGTGAGTGGAGGTTAAGAGACATACCAACACGTTTTTGTCTAAATATCAAATCATAGAGGTTGTATAAGTGCCTAAAAGCCCCTAAAAATAAGGAGAAACTCCCTTTTTTTGATTGTAACTGACCTATGGCTACCATATAACTACTCCTAACATTCTCCTAACCTATTTCACATTTAAACTCACCTTTTTGACAAAATTTTCCTCTTGAAAGTTTGTAAAAGTCAATAAATGGGCTAAAAAGTGGCCAAAAGACCCCTTTTTGCACATGAGATATAACTAATGAATAATTTTGGACTTATAAACCATTTTAAACATGATATAGACCATGTTAGGATAAATTGACACAAAATTTACCTTTGATCAACTGTGACCAAGTTTTGACTAGGTTTTACTTTAGCCATTTCAATGAGCATGAGCTTAGACAAGGACTAAGACAAGGCCAAATAAGGTAATAGACCAAAAATGACACCATATAGGACCTATAAAACTTTTTCCAAAAGTATTAAATAATAGGGGTTGAACTCATTTTACTAGAAATCAAATTTAGTCAAAAAATACCACATTGACTTCAAGTGTGGAAGATGGAGGTGGTCTTGTTAAATGATTAAATTAACTAGGTGAAGACTGAGATTGTGTATGGGAAGTAGAATAAGAAATACATTTTGACATATTTTTTTATCCATTAATCCATCTTTGAATTCAAGGTTAGAAGACAAAGGTGGGCTTGTTTTCTTAGGTTAATGGGTCTGAAGAAATAAAATATGAGAATGAGGTGTATAAGATAGAGGTATATTTTTTGGATGATACAAGGGGAAGGAGGTGTATAAGTTGCTAAGAAAGGATCCATAGCTAGGCTGAATGGTATTTGTGACCAATGTTTGGGAGTGATAAATATGTGGTTTTAGTTGACTTAAGGAACATGAATTCCCAAATAACCTTTATTCCCATAAAAGGTCTTCTTGAATTTCAATTTGGGGATGGGCCTTGTAACCTTCACAATAGTGTATTATTTTTATTTTTCATTGGCTTAAATTTTACTTTTACCTACACTAGCAGATGAACTTTCTAGTGTTTTGTTTTTTTCTTATATATGATGTTTAACAAGCGCTATGATAATGTAGTTTCAAAGTGATATAAATTTTGCATTTTCAACTTTAATTTCTTTCTTCTCAAGATAGTAGAGAGTTATGGGGAAAAAAACTTGATTTGTATCCTCTAACAATGTTGATTATACTTTACTCCGATAAACATAAGGCAAGGGTTCAAGATATATTTTATGATTTTGATAGATAAGATCTATGTCATCTCCATCATCTCTCATTCCTTATGGAATACATACTATATAAAATTACATGACCCAATCTAAACTTAGTCATGAATAATCTTGAATTTTGACTTCCTTTTTATCCTCACAATCCATCTAGAAATATTCAAAATGTGGAACGTGTTGATTTCAATATCCAAGAGTATCCCCAATCAAGCCTTAGATAATAATAATAGGGTATATAATAGATTGATTGAATGGTGACTTGTGTCATTTATTCATCAATGCTCTTTTATTTTTCCAATGAATCATAAGTATATATTCCAATCTTAATAGGGAATTTCATTCTTGCTCTATGCTTACTAAGTAAAAAAATGTAAGCTTCACATAATTGGTGAACTAACTCCATCAATTCTCACTTGTTATAAACATGCCTTGGAAATGGATAAGTAACATTACTAAATCCACATACCTAGATATATGAGAAAGTAGGGAATTTAATGAACCATTATCCCCATCATACAATTTCCATTATGGTAACAACAAAAAAAATTACATTATATGGTTCTTAATCAAAAAAATTGATGATGTAATATAAGAATTCATCATTTACATGATTGAAATGATGCACACTTGATTCAAATGTAATTTGAGGATAAAATTCATATATCTATATATAATTTATATTACCTAATATGGATAATCTTGAAAATATTCTTCTCTTAGATACAACATAAACCAAATATGAAGTCATGTAGTATTTATTTATTTTATGTACCTGGCACAACTACTCATGAATTGAATCACTGATTAACTAGGCTTAGTTGATGTACTAATTATTTTGGAGGATTATACAGATATGCCTATACATCCATGAATGAAACTCTTTAGTAATAATATTTATAAATAATCTATTCAAGTGTGTGATTATGTCATTTATTTCCATTTTGAAATAATAATGATCTATTTTCTTTGGAAGACTAGTAGAAGCATTATTTGGATTTTCAATCCATTTCTTATTGATAATTTTAGAGCACAAAAGGTTTATTTTCATCCTATAACTATTTGGCATATTTAAGAATAATTTCTATGCAGGATTCATGTTTGATAATATTGATCATGTATTCAATGTATTATGATTCAGAGTAAAGTAAAAATTCATTTTTATAGGGGCTTATCTCTTATCTATGTCATAATATTGGGCTAAAGTCAACCTAATTATGGACATTAGACATATTTATGAAATGAATCAGCCTGAGCTATCTCACTATCTTGGATACATTGAATCTATTTTTTTAAGGATAAAATTGATTCTACTTCATAATTTAGTTAGGATGATATGTCCTAAGTCCATAGCTGAGATGTTATTTACATCAGACTCTAAATAAGATGGGGGGATGAACCCATGAATTTCATACTTCATGTTTACTTATTTATTAGGAGTTTCTATAATATGAACTCTATGAATGTAGAACTTCATTTTTCTAACACAAGGTTTGATGTAATTTGAAGTTTGTTTTACCAGTTATATAGTCTACTACAGGACTATGGGATACTTGAGTAGCTATTATAGTTTTGGGTTATATAAAAAAGTATCAAAATTTGATAGTTGTTTAAGTAGGTTTTAGAATATAATATATGTTTGAATAAGCATCAATTTTTTATTGATTTATGAGTAAGTATAGATTATTAAATATGTTTTATTTATTTTTTTAAGAAGGCTTCAGATTATGATAGTTATTTAAATGGGTAGAGGATGAGGGTTACAAGGAAAGAGAAAAACCACCAAGGATGAGGGTTTCATGAGAGGATAAAAACTATAATCGAGTGTTGTCACTCAATTTTGAACCCTTGGAGAGGTATTTAAATCCTTACCCAAATTGAGTGGATCATGGGATTTCCTCTAGGCTTGTGGGTTGCCTATAGGAAAGGTAAACTTCTAGATTAAAGGGATAGCTCCCTTGGTTTGTCTATTAAAGATCACCACCTAAACTACTAACTCATTTGGATGAAAAAATACAAAGAAAACATAAAATAAATATATCCTAATAATTTGATGCACCAATTATAACTTGATCAATACCAACCAATTAAAATTTCACTTCAAACACAAGTCTAACCTATGCATACACTAATCCAAATTTGCCTATTGCATGAGTATATCTCATGGAGATTTTTAAAGCTAACTTAAGCTAAGAGGACTAAACCCAAGGTTATGACTTGACACTAGTGGATAGACAACTCACTAAAATCATGAAATATTCATTATATCAGTTAAAGATACCTCCAATAAACTTTTGAAGCTGAATATGGATGCAAGCAAGGACAACATTCTAAGGAAGAGAAACTATCACTTTGAGAGATCAAATAACTTAACATACATATTTAAAAACACTCATGGATAAGGTTAAATATATCATTATTTATTGATATAAGGCTAAAAATGAGAAAGTATTTTCCATAATTAGGTAGAGGATACCAACTTAGCCAAAAGTGGCTCAATATATAGAGAATGTGACAGAGAGAAGAGAAGAAGGGTATAGGAGAGAGAGAGAGTAGATAAGTCTCATGTGAGTTAAAAAAATATGGGTATATATGTAAATACCTCAATAGGTCCTATATGGCATGTTTTTATCCTATTCAGATGTTCCAACCCTTCAAGTGGCATGGGATTTGAAAATCTTGCTTGATACCTTGACTAGCTTATTGAAATTTATTTTCTTCTTGATATGTTGAAGGAAAATTGGATTTATTAATGGTCAAATAATTTTATCCTACCTATTTTATTTTATCTTCACACCTCTCAAATAACCCTAATAGGTTATATTTGACACACCACCTCTTTCTCATGCAAGGTGTCTAGAGGGCTCTTCATCTCCTTAGGCCTATTTTGCACACAAGTGTCAAAACATGGTTTTGGTTACTTTATATCATCCAAAATTTATGGATGGATGATATATACTATATCATACCTGAAATAATCCATTTTTATTCCTAAAAATAGCCCCAAAAATTTGTTCTCTACCGCAAGCCCCAATTAGGAATTCTTACGTGTACCCCTCAAATAGTAAAAACCTAATTATGTAGATAAAATTAAAAAGGATAATAAGAATATAATAGAATATTATAGTACCTTATATGTATTTACATCTCCATTCTCAATTTCATGCTATGAGAGTGAGTGAAGATACCTCTTTTTTCCCTTTCTCTCTCCTAACTAGGCCTTAATTAGGCCTCCCTACCAAGAGAGTGAAAATTGACTAGAAATCCTCCCCACACATTAAAAACACAAAAAAAGTGTGTGATTTAGTTATACAACATACTACCCTACCTCCATACCAACTTTGAAGTTCTTACTCATTTTAGGCTCCTACAAAATAGTAAAAATTATCATTTTAGCCTTATTCTATTCCATATAGTACTCTATTAACCAATTACATGGGGTGATTCTTTGGGAATATTGAACATGTTATGGGTGGTTTGGAAGATTTTATAACCTATATAGAGGCATAAAAATTTATTTCTCTCTCATCAGATCCTTATGTCTCTTGTAGGTAGCTTGAAAGTGGTTTAAACTCTTAATAATAGTTCATAAAGCTGGAGGCATGAAACTACCAACCAATTAAAAAAATGGAAGTGTAATAGTTTTAATAACTTCCCCTAGTAACACAATGTTGGATTAAAATCCTCTAATTTTTACCAAGTAATGCAAGATACAATCTTGGCTAGAAACAAGCATTCGAAGAGGTCTGAGAGAAAATTGAGTCTGTAGGTGCATACTTATGAATTTATTTTAGTTATAATGACCTTAATGAGATATTTAAAGTATTACCTTGACATATTCCAATGTTTACCTTATCACATTATTCACCAAACTCTCTGACCACCTCATTTGCTTAGGCTTAAGGTTTGTAAGCCAAGCTACCTAACTCACCCTAATGGACTGTATGTGACATTTTCTCTTTATATTAAGAGGTTTTTGACTCATGGAGTGTTTTATAAAGTATATTACCATATTATAAATATATTATTAATCTTATCTCAACTCTAACTCACCTTAATTCACCACTTTCTAGAGATGACTACCCACTATGACTATGCATGTGACTAGAATAGGGACTAACTGTGCTTATTTCATTTCTAACCTAACATTGAGGTTATTTTAGAGTGGTTTTTTCACTCTAAAATCATCATAAAATAGCTTTTTTCTTAACTTAATCCCTCTAACCTTCTCAAAGACCTTTTAAACAATGAGTGTTTTCTTTGAATAAGTAGGTTGTGTGAGGACTGTATGAGTAGGTAGAGTGTTTGGTGTTTTTAATTAATTTAGGTGAGTTTTAGACTCATGTAAGGATTTTTAGTCACTATGAAACTTCTCCCTATATTTTTCACTTCCATCTCAATTATTTACAAACTTCTACCCTCTTGAAAAGTCACTCCTTGACTAGGCAAGTAGAGTCATGCTAACCAAGGACTATGTTTATTTCACTTGGATTGAGTATATAGATATTTATAATATTTTAAAACCTTAAAGTGGGTTAGAGAGTTTAGTGAGAATATATCATCAACATCCCAAAGTTTATAAATTAAAACTCTATTTCAATTGGCATCTCTTGACTGGCCATCTCTTAAGGTCTGCCTAGTAGGCATGAATATGCAACTAGATCTACCATGACTATATTTATTTTATTGTTGCTTATGTCTAAGGGATATTAGTGAAATTGTGTTTTTAAAATAAAACCACACTAAAATTACTCTCCTCATATCTTTGAAACACTTTCAAACAATAAAACTCTTGTTAGAGTTCTAGGTTATACCATAGCTAAGGAAATAATTGTCCATGTCCTCTACTCAAACCTAGTCCAATATGTGATTCACATAAGATTATGGGTTATATTTTTATAGGTAAAACCTATAGATTTTTAATGGGACATCTCGATTTATATGAAAATTTACTACTTTTTAAAAACTTATATCTATCACAAGGAAAATGGAAGGAGATGAAAACTAAAACCAAAAACTAACCTATGTGGTGATGCACCAAATTGTTCAATGATCCAATTTTAGCCTACACACTTTCATGAGTAATAATGAGTCTAATGGAGACAATTTTTTATTATATTATTTTAAAAATATTTCAAACATGAGTATTTTTCATGAATTTTGATAAGAGACATGTAACTTAATGGACAGAAAGGTATAGGTCTGTGTAAGACACTACAATCTTATGACACTTTAAGAGAAACCTCCCTAGCTAAAGTTCACATAACCTAAAAGAAAGAAAAAAAAAATTAATCAAGGAATATTAATTAAATATATATTATTAATGGACAACATACATAGTACATATCAAACTTCAAAAAAGTACACTTAGCATTCAAGATAATCAGAACTTGTCTTATATTGATTTAAAAGAGTTACACAAAGATTTTGGTAGAGCTTTGATACACTCAACCAAGGGATGGAAAACAAGATATCAATTCATACATTTATAAAGATCAAAGAATCAAAGAGAGAATAATTTAGGCATATAAGGGGTCATCCAAGATCCCAAAATGGCATGGGGAAATTACACAAGCATCTTCCCCCTCTTTGAGTATTGGCGTCCCTTTAATGAGACCAATTTTACATAGAGGTGTTTATAAATACCTCAATTATATTCAATAATTCTTTAAAATTTCTTAAAATGGTTCCACATATTTCATTTTGGTAATTATTTAATGCATATGGGGGTGTAATTAGGTCCTTTTGGGTATTGAACAACCTTTGCAACAATATGCATGCTAAATTCTTCATGAAAATGCTTTTAACCTACAGTAATGACCCCCCATTTTATTTTAGGCTTCCAAAAATTAATTTTAAAATTCTTTTAAATGGTTAAACAATGTCTTCATTCCACTTTAATTTCATTATATCCTTCCACTTGTTGGATAAGTAGGCCTGTATGGTTAGACTTATAAAATTTTATTCATGTTCACCATGCCATTGATTCAATAGTTAAACTAGTGCTTCAAACTCATTTTATGTAACTTAGATATCCACTATAATTCCTTTATTGTATTGGTATTGATATCTTTGAATAATTCCCTACCTAAAACATTCCTTATCCTTACACTACTAGGCCAAAAGCTTGCCTCACAGACTGGTAATTTTGAATAGGATGGTGAGAACTTTTCAATGAGTCCCATGGATTTAAATGATATTTTATAGGTATAATAAGTCCTAAAATTACTTAATCTATGGTTTATAATCCATTTTTACGTCTTAAAACATTAAAAACTAACAAAACCTTATAATTTTACCCTTTTAATAGGAATATATACACCTTTCGTACCATCCAATACCATGAGATTAAGCCCCTCTAAGTTTTCTACAGGGTCCAAATGTTAAACTAGGCACTTTTAAGCAAAATAATTGATTTTTAGTTAAACCTCTCTAGATTGGTTGTTATTAGGGTTTAAGGGAGGTTTTAAGGATTTTGGGAGATTTAGGCTTGGGTTTTGAGAATCTGAGCTTGGGTTTATGAACTACCTACACTAATCCCAATCTAACAAGCTCCCCACCTCCCATGAACATTTGGATTCCTTAACATACCCCTTTTACCTTTGTGAGTACTTGAAGATGCTTCCTTTATAGAGAGTTTGTCCTTTAAGAAGACTCTATACATTTGTAAGTGGAAAGATGCATTGTGTTGGTCTCTCCAAGGCATGGGTTAGCCCAAAGGGATTTAGAAAAATGTAATTATTTCCCTAAAGAGGATCCACAACCCTTCAACTCTTTAAACTAAGCTCTATCCCAATCCTTTGATGGTATAACCATGGTAGAGCCTAGATATCATACTATTTACACATCTCTACTATAAACTTTGACCTAAAAATTGGTCCATGGATCATGTATACCTCATATATGACTAAGAAAAGACCTTAGATGCCTTAGAAATTGGATTTTCTACCTTCATCATGCCAATTTTCTTCCTTGTAGTGTACATATCCAAGTATACTAAGGTCTACAACTTTCTACCTTCAGACCAGTCATGAAGGTTAACATGGAGACCACCAGTAGTCTTAGACAAGTGTCTTAAGGGCCCTCCTCCCTTATCAAACTCATTTTGCATGTGGAGAATATTTATAGGTTGATCTTTGAGCTCAAACTAGCCTTTTTAGGCCTCTTTCATATAATGTTGACCATACACATACCAACCAAGGAGCCATGGTGGTGCCCAAGGGACCTTAAAGATGGTTTTATAGCTATAAATTTACATTTTAATGGGTTTTAAGGTAAATTTTCACCATTGGGTCATTTTTGCAGTTTGTGCAAGGCTGGAGGTGTCCAACATCTTAAGGATGATTCATAGAGTTTGAACATCTAAACCTATAATAAAGGCCATGAATTCTTAGGGTATTGACTTCCCCTCCTACACTAAATAAGTTGGATTCCCATGCAAAGAATCCATATAAATATGAGTGTTAAAAATTTGTGTTAGGGTTAGTTGTATTCAGTTTTGATTCCCAAACTTATTAACAATCATTCATATAGTTTATGCACTCATTACTAATCAAATTTCCATGAATTTTTAGTACTTAGGTAAACTTAAATTACCTTAATAGATCTGGATTAGAAGAGGCATGTGGTAGAGTGGGAAATCATGTGAACATGCCCCTCAAAATGTTTACACATAGGTGAACTAGCTCGAGTTGGCTTTTTGGGCATTTAGACTATTCTTTCCACATTCTAACCATTGAAACCTCTTTTTTGGGCCTGAGTCTTTCTTCTAATCCTAACTTTGTCCATTTTATAGATCCCCACAACTTTTAGATTTTTTAAGTTACCACTGAGGTTTGATTGCATGATTGGTTGCTTGCCTACACTAATTGAACTTTAAGGTTTTTTAATCATGAATCCAAGTTTAAAACCCTAAGAGGGTTTTTATGGGATGATAATAATAATTTCACTTTGAATAAAAACCTTTCATGTATCCTAAAATAATTGTAGACACCATATAACTTGGATATGGCACTAACATCATTATTTGCCTACTCGTACAAACCTTGGTCTGAGATAAAACAATTAGTGTGTCCACTATTTATTTTAGCCAAGTGAGCATATAGGCCATTTTATTAGGTCATGACCACCTTCTAAACTAAATTTTAAGACTTGGTTGTGATTGGAAGGGGTCTATATCACCATTTTAGCTCAAAATAGCCTCAAATTATCTGCCAAAAATACACTTAGGCTTACATCTTGGAATATAAACTTCAACTACGTTTCAATAAGTTCTTGGGACCTTATGAAATGTATATCACATGTTTATAATATTCTCCATACTCACATTATCAATCCAAATGTATATCACTTAGCTTAGACTCATAAGGATGTGATAATGTGAGATTTGTCTCTTTATTCAATATAATGTATCCTTATGAATCTATATGAGGCGGGGATACCAACTTAGGTTAGTGGTGTCACTTTGAGCTGCCTTATACCAAGGAGACTACCTATAATATGGTTCTAAACATGCACAAGCTGGGTATGACTAAAATGATGCCTAAAATGTGTCAAAAGTGACTTTCACACCCTTTAACTTCCTTATCATGTATTTTTAATGATATTCATATAAAAATTTATGCCTGGGATGCTTCCCATAGTCCTTTATAAGACTTGACCACAACAACCCTAAAGCTAGTTATAGGTGCATATTGCACTTTCACCCCACTATCATATGTCCATATAGGTCTAGCTTGATGGTCTCAATAGTGTGGATGGTTTCAGTGTAGTATGGGGGGGTCTACTTAGAGTGATAAATATTTAAGGGAATGATGGGTGAATAGATAAGATTATAGTGGAAACACATTGGAGTGAAATGAGTGTGACCATAGTGATAACACAACATGATGACAATGAAATAGTAGTGAGACATTATGGATGTGGAATAGACATGAAAATTGCATAAGACCTCACCTAAGACCAACCAAAGTAGACCTTGTAGATACCATAAAGAATATTAAAGTATATATAAAAGTTTGAAGGTATATGTAAAGCATTTATGGTCCCAAAATGAAACCTAGGAATCTCAAAATTACCTTAACATCTATGAACAAACCTTAAACTTTACAAAAATCTGTCATCATAATAAAGGCATAAAAGAAGGTATGCAAAGATTATGAAATCATATGAAGGGTTGATAAGATGTTTTAAAGGCATGAAGATAACCCACCATCATGTTGTCACCTTTTTAATATTCCTTGGGACACATTAGAATCATGTAGGTATTCTTAGACCATACACATAGTCTATGGTTTAGTGTTCTCCAACCATACACAAATGGGTTTCCATGAAGTGTTCTAAGGCCAAAACAATACCATTGAGATTTTAAACCAGGTGATAAGGCATTGATAATCATGATACATCTCTACAACCTTATAAAATTTGTTTATAACCTCTGATAGAGGCACCCAAAACTTGATTCTTGCATAGACTGCTCTACCAACCATGCATAAAAACCATTCAAGGATACTAGCATGTTATTTGAGCTCACATGAGTGGATTACATGATAAAATAAACATATAAGGATGATAAATGACTTGAGAAAATAAGGAAACTAATTAGTTTTAGAAATGAATCAAAATATCATAAAAACTATTAGTCTCAAAAGTGTTTGTGCATATAAGGAGGGTGTAAAATTTCCTTAGCTTCTTATTGAATGTTCATAGAGGATAAGCCTTTAAATTCTCTACAAATTCCATGAGTGACTAGCCCCCTAAGTGTACTTTCCATGGTCAAAGTGGAGGAGTAATGGTTTTGGGCCCTTACCAAGATGAAACACACCATTAAACATATCTAAAATTACCCTATAAAAATATGCCCCTGACTAAGCTAATACATATAGTATAGATCTGTATTGCTAAGAAAAATTTGAAAAGTGCCCATTTTCCTATAGATATTCTTACTTTAACCCTAAAATGTAGCTTACTAACGTTCTGGAGGGAAAATATGGGGAATGATATCATTTGATTAACTGGTATGACCTGAGGGAGATGAAAGGTGACAATTTGTCATGTGTGGGCCCATTTTGGAGGAAATAAGCATTGAAAAAGGAAATAATAAATCCCATTAAGGCATAAAACAATTTTATGATTGTTTATTGGGATAATGAGGTATTTTGGAGGAATATGGGGTGATCTAGTGGTCAATTAAGGCCAAAATAACATATTAATATGGTCAAAACCATTCACTAGGTGCAAATATATATTCTTAAAATGGTTTTATCAATTATATCAATATGTTAATGCATATGGAACACCTCAAAATCATTGAAACCCTCATTAGGTCACACAATCATCTCTACAATCTCTATTGGAAGCTCAAAAATAGGCTTACCTCTGATAATTATGCATTATTAATGTGATTTTAGTATTTTATCAAGTTATCTCCTCCATTTTCCCTCATTACTACATCTCCATTAGGTTGAGAATCCTTCAAGATGGATAGGGGTAAATTAAGCACTTTGGACACCATGACACTACTTGACTCAATCTTGACAGGAGGTACAAAGACTATTAATGCAAGTTTAAAATGAGACTTGAGAAAAGACTGACTAGACATCCCTTTATATCTAACAACATGACTAATAACCAAGTGTGTAATATGACTCTAATCTATAGGGTTGGCCAATTTCTAGGTCTAGGACTATAAATTGACCAACAACTCTCATGAGGTAGTAGGCCCATGTGTACACTAGCCTTATGACCCCTATTTAGTCTTTTCTCCTCTATTCTCTTGTTTAGGTCTCCAATAACTTGAGATGATTTGATAAATTTTAATTCCCTCTTTACCCTTAAAAACACAAACAAAACACTAGTTTTGTTTCAAGTTTTAAGAAAACTTGAATCATTTAGGCAAACCTATAGGTGGTTGTCTAGAGTTTGTGAAATATGTTTGTGTGACATTTGTTTTAGGTTGGTCTAACAAATTAATGTTTTAATAAACCTATTTAAGCATTCATACCCTTAAAATTTTTATTCCATTGATAACTTATGCCTTCTCTAAACCTTTAAAACTTAGTACTCTCCTCAACATTGCAATCTCAAGATCCATTCTCTTAATTAGATGGTTGTAGGTAGTTATTGAAGGGATGTGACTATTTTTTAACCCTTTTAGGTCTTTATAATAATATTCAAAACTTTCTAATGAATCATTATCTATTTTTTTATAATTTATACACTTATCTCAATGCCCTAAATCATTGGACCTTACTATCAACATCTCTATCAAGGTAAATCCTTCACTAGGCTATAGGTGCACATTGGAACAATTGACTATGTATGGAAAGGATTTATAGGCCTAAAACTAATCTTCATTATTTTATAATTGATGTATTTCATTATATGGTTCATTTATTATGACCTTCCTAATACCTAAAGTCTCCAAACCTTGCCATCATCTCTATTTAAACCAGTTCCAATACTAGCTATAAATGATTATCTAGAGAAAGTCTGAGTATGGAGTTTTCATGCTAACCTTTTCAAATCCACCATTGCACTTATGATTTTAAAAATAATTAATATATAAATATACCTAAATTACCAATATCATGTCATATCAAAAATTTCACAACCTCTATACCTTCTGCTTCTAACAAATAACCTCACTAGGTGACTATTAATAAAACTTGATTATGTACCTTGAGTAGGCCCTTTCTCAATACACTATGAAAGGTTATAGTGAATGATAGTAATTAGAGGTCTATCATTCATTAATTTCAATTCCATTAGCTTATTAAAACATATTCAAACCTTTATGACTCTTTTGACCATACCTAAGTCCTATAAGTGATTTTCAACTAGGTTTCTTAGTTTAGACTTCAATTTATATGACTTAAAAATATTTGAGACCTCTTAATAGTATATTTACATCTTTAATTTGAATCCATTACCTTGATTCATGACTGAGACATTCAACTTGAGTGTCAACATTATTGAGTTTCCATGGAAATGTAGACCTATAAGTGGTAGGTGATGAAGACTACAACACTATTTTTGAAGCCTTGAAAAGTATGAAAATTATTATTATGACTCAAGGAACATTAAATCAATATGATATATAAGGAAAAATAAATATCAATATATTTTTTAAAACACATTAAAATCACATCAGATCACCATACTAAATGTAAACATAGAAAACACAGTCTAAGATGATGAATGAAGTGACCACTTGAGACTTGTACAAAATACTTAGAAAATTGGGAGGACATGAATGGATTGAGAAGAGATTATAATATAATGAATAATCATTCTAATTCACCAAAACATCTAGAGAACTCATAAAATCAAAAACTCTGATAGTCACTTATAAATAGCTCACAAGAACCATTTTTATTTCCAAAAGGACATCCACACATTCTAATAAGATGAATGAGTGTGTGGGAGGAATATATATATATATATATATATATATATATATATATATATATATATATATTCCTCCCACACACTCATTCATCTTATTAGAATGTGTGGATGTCCTTTTGGAAATAAAAATGGTTCTTGTGAGCTATTTATAAGTGACTATCAGAGTTTTTGATTTTATGAGTTCTCTAGATGTTTTGGTGAATTAGAATGATTATTCTATATATATATATATATAAGAAGCTACTCTAACTAGTTTAAAGCATCCATGATTTCACAATTTGTTTTGGGGTTGCTCTAAACCTAGCCTATGGGGCTTTTAGCCTTCAAAAATAAATATGGGATATTATAAATTGTTCATAAAGCTTAGAGAACAAATACAATTACAAATTATTAAAATTGGAATCCCATAAGGGTTTAAAACTTTGGCCAAAATTTCATCCCCCAAATCTACCTATACAACTTTTACCATATACTTGAAGTTGGCCTTCACTACATTGTGAATGAAGCAATGGACTAGAGAGATAAAATTCTAAAACTATGAATCTTTAAACATCATCTAATACCTATTCCTAACCTATAAAAATCCAAAGTTCATTCTGAATCTTTTTTCACTTGCAAGTGACTTCAAGAGTCCATACAACTTCCTCTAACTCTTCAAACTAGCATCAAAAATCAATAATTTGCCTTTTTTTTTAACATGTTAATAGGTTTAATAGTTATGTAAATATTATAAGATATTTATAATGTGTTATTATACATATATTTAAGTTAGGTAACTTTTAAAAACATAAATATTAGCCAAAACCATCTTTTTCACTCATTTTCAACACCTTAGATTTAACAAAGGATCCTTAAACTTTCCAAAACTTAATGAAATATTATAAAAATATGATTAATACATAAAATGACATTAATGAACCCATAATAACCTATGAAACAACTTGAATATTAATTATTTATTCATGATACCCCTTAGGTCACTATATGACCATAATATGAAATTACCTCAACTTCTCCAAACTAACCTTAAGCCATGATAACAAGGTTAAATTAAGACTCTAGGAAACATATAGGGTATGTCATGACCATATAAAAAGTTTGAATTTAAATGGGGTGATAAATTTTCCTTGGAGTTAAATTTGGTCACCATTTTTGGTGATTCATAGGGGTAACATTCTTCCAATGCTAATAGGACCAGTTGCCTTGCATGTCCATTGGGAAATAGAGTCTCTATCACTCAATTTCAGACCTAAAAAAACCTTGAACATGACACAAAAAAATTATTGACCTTAATAATATACAAAAACAAAGAAAAACAAGACACAAATTAAATCAATACACACACATGTGCTATCAAGAACTTAAGAAACATAAAAATAACTTAAGCAAACTTAGACTATATACAAACTAACTTGAAACAAATTTGCTCCTTATGGATCAAAGGGGAAGCTTGTACAATATGTATATCCATGATATTAAATATGGAATGAATCACATTAAATCTTGAGTCTTGGTTTTGATGTCTTTAACTCCTTCATGCTTGTAAATCTTCTTGGCATGATCTCAAATGTAATGACAAAAGCTAAAAACATGTCACCTATAAAGGTGAAATCTTATTACACTTCAACCATCTTCTTATGAGACTCTTTAGTTGTAACCTTTTTCAATGATGCTTCATATAATCATGATTATTTGACGTTCATGGCATCTTGAATGACATTAGGCTTCCCATCAACCACTGTAAGCTCATAAATCTCTTCAAGGAGATTTTCATACTCAAACTAATCTTCATCATTATATTCAATTAATACATCTTTTTTGATATCTTTATGAACATGAAATTTAACATTTCAAAGGCCTTAAATCTCTTGGATAATTTTAATATGCTTTTAGCTTTTAGTGTGACATGTTTTTAGCTTTTGTCAATTGTAACTTTAGTTTGTTCTTATTCACTTATCTATCATAGGATGGGTTCTCCTTCAAGAAGGGATGTGGTGGGAGAGTGATGAATAAGTTCATTGGTTGGAGAGGGAGTATGATGTGTGATGGATGGATTTTAATGGGATTAGGAATGGAGGCTTATTGAATGAACTCATGGGGAGATGATAATTTGGATTAGTCAATGGGAGAGACATGTTTTTCAAAAATATTTTCACTTTTCTCATAGATTTTTTGAGTCTCTTTAACAACTTCAAGTTGAATCTCAACCTCTTGATTTTTCCACCTCTTTAATCTATCTATTGACCATTGGATATAGTCTATTGACAAGTACATTTGATCATTGATACCAAACTAGGTTTCCTTTTCAACTAACCTCCACATGTTCATCAACTTTTAAACTAAATCTCTCAACCATTATATGAGATGAATAAGGAGCACATCAAACCCTTCATTAGATGTTTTTATCTCTTATTCATTATCTATTAGATTTGGCATGAGTGCTAACAAGGATTTATCATGAGATGGGATTGAATTATGAAGAGGAGGGGTAGGGGTTTTTTTTAGCTCCTAATTGTTGAGTTAGTTGCCTAATTTGAGCTTGTAAGTCCTTACATATTCCTTAAAAATTAATGGTATCATTTGATTCTCATGACACAATTGATAATAATCAAGTTGAGGTTGATATGCATCATGATGAGGCTAGTAGGAATTATATTGCGGTTGATATGGATCATATTAAGGCTGATAGGGAGACACTTCTTGATAGACTTCCTCATATGCTTATTCATAAGGATTCTCAACAACATCATGGTCATATGAATGGGAATTAGGATGAAAAAAAGACTACCATGAATTGTAGGGCTGATAATAATATTGATAGGGTTGTGTTGGAGGGTCTAGGTTGCACCCAAGTTGAGGAGAGGAGTGTTCAAATCCAAACCTTAAACCTAGTCCAATATGGGAATGACCTTAAGTTATGGGTTACCTAATAGTAGATCAAACCTCTAGATTTTAAGGGGATAGATCCCCTAATTTTCTCATTTCATTTCTATTTATAAAACCTAATCCCTATGGTGGTGAAAAGGGTAAAGAATATTAGATTTGTAATCCTACTCTAAAGTGCAATGATGTACTTGGTGACAACTTCATCCACTTTATCAACTTGGAATCTCCATCACACTAATGGATTATGAACAAAACTATCATACTACCTTCAATATCTTCCAAGAAATATTGTTTCACCTAGAGGTTATTTTTATTGACTTAAGTTGTAGGGCAATGATAATAAGGCCTATTTAAAGGCACTTATAATCAGAAATCCACTTCAAGCTTGAGACATCAACATCAAGACACACTAGATGACCTAAAAGGAAGGTTTGTTATCACTTAGGTGGAACTTGGACCTTAAAAGGGAATATAAACCACTTTTTCATATCAAACAAGTATGAGACACTAAGAACAGATTATGAAGAAATAGTTTTATCTTATTCATTCATCCAAGAGGTGTAAAAGTAAAAGTACTAGTAAAGTCTCCTCATAATAACTTAAGGGATATAAATAAAGGATAAATTAATTAAATATATAAAGTAAATGTAGAGATAATAAGAGGAATATGCGATGGAAAAGTGAATAAGGGGTCATGAATGACCAAGGTCCACTCAATCCTGCAATTACATTAGTTATTTAGATCTTCTTCCACTCTCCCATACAATGATGCTCCTTAAAGTCTCCTTTTGTCATTAAAAATGAGATGATGGGGGATAATTTAGTTACATTTAATCATTTAAAAGGGTTTAACTTCATGAAAATAGTCTTTCACTCCTAATGGAAATTATATGGCATGGATGGGTGTAATTAGGCCTCCCAAGAGGTGTTGAGTAGCCCATTAGCCTTTGTCATGAAGATCAAAGATTGAAACTACCTCCTCCTTGAATAATGAACTTTAAAGTGAATTATCCCACTTAAATCATAATTTATTTGGAATTACCACATGTATTTACTCACTTCACTAACTCTAAAATACCCATTTGAACTCTCTTTATTGATTAATTAGGCCAACTAGGCCAAATAAGCCTAATTGCCTAAGTGTTAGTGAATGTATACCATTAGATACATATAATAGAGATTTAAAACATATGAGTGAGTGTTTTATAACCTAAATCAACATATTCAACCATGAATTATTCTTTTATAAGCTTTAGACACCTAAAAACCTACTCCAAGTTGAATGGTTCACTTTTCTCAAGTGTTGGCAAACTAGCAATTTTTTAAAAAGTTGTAGAGGCCTTTATATTTGTATTTTTCGGAATATGATGACTTGAGGAGCTAGATTAAGTCACAAAATATCTATTCCAAGGATTATAATCA
Organism: Torreya grandis; assembly: GCA_037957365.1. Lineage (NCBI taxonomy): Eukaryota > Viridiplantae > Streptophyta > Pinopsida > Cupressales > Taxaceae > Torreya > Torreya grandis. The sequence continues at coordinate 332,608 of JARHVA010002668.1, forward strand.
ATTTAGACTACCACATATCCTTCTTTCTCCCCAAAAACATAAAAAATATTGATTTCTAGACATTTTGTATCATGTCCATACAATCAAGTACCATGGGTGGAGTCCACTCTAAGTACACTTTACCATCCTTGAGCTTTCTAGGTCAACATAAAGTGGTAAGATACCAAACACCAAGATTTATAAAATTTGGTATGCCTATTGTTTTAGGGAGGTTTAGGAGTACTCAAGGGTCTTAATGATTGTTCAAGAAGTACATACATCCAATTCTGAAACAGATTCCATGGATTTCAAGGGCACTAAAATACTCACCTTCCATGAATTGTTTGGATTCCCATGCAAATGATGGACAAAGATATGAATGTTATAAAGTGACCCTAGTCTAAAAGACATTTTTGAGTGATTGAATTCTTAATGTTTTTTCATAAATATTTTCCCCCGAATGCCAATCAAATATTCATGAATATTTATCCCATATGAATACTTAAATTTCCCTAGGATATTTGGCCTTTAGAACTTATGTGGTGGAGTAGGCAAAAACTTGAAGATGACCTATAAACTGCTTGTGTACAAATGAATTATCTCAATCAAGGTTTGAAGAGACTTGGACAAATTTCCTTACTTATCTATAATTAAATATTCATTTCTAGGTCTCATATATATCCATAAATCTTACCTTAAGCATCCAACCTATGTCAAGGGTTTAGAGCTATTTTAAGATAACATCAAGGTCTCTAAGAAATCCTATATGTTTTATTCTATGAGCCTATTTTAAAGACTCTTGACTATGTCCTTGAGTGTTAGACTCTTGTGAGGTGTTTTGAAGACCTTATCCATCACTTTACATGGAAACACAAACTCATTTATGCCCCAAACTATCTATAGACCCTTCAAAACATAGATTTGCTCATTCATCCCCAAGACTGAATGTATTAATAGGGCTTGGTTTGAGACAAAATAATGGGTATACCCACTATTTGTATAAAAAAATGGGAGTGTTTATGCACTGAATGAGTCATGATGATCATCTATACTAGTTTTGATGTCTTTGTTATGCTTGTAGGTATTTTAAACCATCCATTTTTACCTAAATTAACATCCAACTATCTACAGACTATGTTTAGGTAATAAACCTCTAAGTATGTTTTATTTGACATGGTTCCCTAAGGTATTTGTGGCCATGGATAGGTTTCTTATATTCTCAAGGGAATAATTAAATTTATTTATATACCCTACCCTCTTCATGTTTAAGGCTTAAGTTTGCCTATGCTTGAGTATGCCTATGGGACTCAATCTTGTATAGGTGCTCATTTGCCTTCTCTAAGGTAGCTACCCTTGAGTTTTAACTCTCATTAAATACAAAAATTAATCAAATTTTCACAAGCACTACCCTGATATCATAATCAAAGTAGGTTTCCTCACATGCATCAACCTGTCTCATGGTGTATACTCATAAATTTTAATTGTGTGTAGGCCTGAGTATAAAGTTTGCATGAGTGAATAGTAATAAATAGTAACTCAAACCCTAATAGAACATTTATACATTCTCTCAATCTATATAATGCAAATCTCCTAATTTCATTGTCAATATTTATGTCTCTAACTAGTATCTATAGTGCCTCTATGAGACCCTATTACAATAGCTTAAAGGGATGGTTGTAAGTGATTTGACATAGATCAAAAATGATCCCTCAATATTATTTTATAACCCTTAGGTGTCCTTATTATGGTGACTCTTATATGAAAATTCTTAAAATATTTCCCATCCTCTTATCTCAACTTTCCTCACATAGAACATTTAGGCTAACTAGTGTGGCTATAGGTGAGCACTTACCCTAACTTGAGACTGTATGGGATTGTTACTTGGTGGATGTGGGAGCAAGTCATAAGATGACCTATTGTAATAGTACTATCATTTAATTTTAAAAAAAATTCTCCATATCCTCCTCAATAGATTTTTGATTCCTTTCTAACCATACAATAGTCAAGAGTCTTTTAGTTATCTCACTATATAGATTGAGATAGTCCACATGTGAGAGAATATGGGGTGGGGTCTTGAGAAGGCAAATGGCATCACTTTTTCTTTTCAAAATTTGAATTGACCCTCCATCCACATTTCCAATATATTATCTACTTCACCAAACATAACATATTCTAAAGTACTCCATGATGACTGTCAAATGTGTGTCAGACCTCTACATGGATAAAGGAGGGGCATGAGGGTGATCTCAAGATGCAAAGATGGTTTCATGACTTGATTTATTATCTTTATCACTCATTTCCACTTTGGAGAAGAACTAGTCACCATCATAAGGTTTATTGGTAAACAAGAACAAATATTACCTTAAAATACCCAAACTTACCTTAATAATTTATAATAAGGTAAGTTAGGGTTGTTACTAGACATCTTAACTTGGATTTCATGAGTTGGAATTCCCCTAGGCTTATTTAACACCTTGACCTAGTAGATTGGATTTAACTAGTGTCCATAAATATCACTTTAATGGGCTTATCAAACCACTTCAATCCCCTTACACTTTGTGACAGTAGTGATGACTATTATAGGTGTTTATAAGGATTGAGTTTTAGTCTCTTTCCATCTATTAATCCATAAACTACAATTTCAAGCATCAAGACCATGTTTAAAACATTAAAGCTGAATGATTGATTGTATTTCACCTAATATAAGTTCTCTTGAGACATGGTCTTGGGTGATATATCATGACATCACCTTCTTAGCTCCCTACTATAGTAGTCTTAAGGGTTGGCTATAGATGAAGATCCCCTCAAATATACACTCATTGCAATCTTATACACCTTTGGAGTTCCATTGAGGGTGTCTATTTGATTCATATGTCATTTAGTTATTTATTCAAAAACTCTAATATTCATAATGACTTGAATGCCTTCTTAATTTGTCTTAAACTACCCTTTTCCATTGAATCAATGCTCTTAGTCTGAGTTCTTAAGAGTCTTGATGGAGTCCTTGATTAGGTGAGGTGTCTTTTTATTGACCTTATCTCCTTAAGGCCTCCCTTGCTTGACTTGTTGATGTATAATTTAAAGGCCTTTGACATGAAGTAGAAACAAACTATCTCTTTTGAAGGCACTTAGACCCTTCCACATAGTACATCCCCTCTTAATCATGACTCGTGTAATGAACTATAGATTTGACCTCATGGGGAGCTAGTGGAGATGGTTATTCATGATGATGAATGGCCTGATGGATCTAAGAGGTAAAGGATATATGAAATAGACTCATTAACTAATAAAACACTTCAAACATCATCAATATTTTCACCTAGGTGCATCAAAAGCTTGTAACTTTATGAAATTATACTCATACTTTATAGACAAAAGGATTTTGTTAGATTTTGACACTCCCACACATGTGAGGTAGGGGTGTGGCTAATGGAGGAAATATATGTGATCCTTGAGAACACAAAATAAGCATTTGTTTGCAATAAAACGTCAACAATAGACCAAGACTATTATAATATTTAGACCCCACATAAACATATAAGCTCATGGGAGTGGCCAAATTATTAGGCATTATTCATAAAGCATAGGAGATAGATTTGAAAAAAAAGACATGGATGAGATATTCAAGTGACACCCTTTCTTTCCCCAAAATATTAGGTCATGAATTTCTCTCTCCTCTCCATATAGAGTGAAAACCTAAGATGATGTACAAGTTGCTAAAGAGAGTGATAGAAAAATGGGATAGGTTTTTGAAATATTAGGGATATAAAATTCTTCCAAATCTTAGATTTGGACTTGGGGATTACAAATACACTAGTTTAAGCATCTAGAATAAATCTCCTACAAGAACACCTATACGGAGTGAGGAGAAAACACCTATTTTTGGCTTGAATTTACTTTGTATATTGATGGATAATGGATTACAAGTATTCACATAGTTGTTTTAGGCATGTATGAACATCTTATAAAATTTAAAACTCTTTATTTTCCCTCCAACTTGCCATTTCACTAAAAAAACCACCCTTTGAAGTCATAAAAAGGCAATAAAAGATAATGAAAGTGGGGTGTATGTTATGATTTGACCTTTTTACCCTTTTTAGGAGTGGTAATAACTTTAATATGGTCAATATGACTTGAATATTTCAATACATGACTAATATGACCCTTTTTTATTAGTTAGACCACTTGAATCTTCTTGACTAGGGTCATAAAGGCCTAAAATAACACTAGATATCAAAAGTTTTTTACAATAATATTTTCAAATTAACTTAAATGATGCCAAAAATCATAAAATGGACTCATGAAGAATGTATCAAGGCATTTAATGACTCAAAAACCCATGACAAGGTCAATTTTTGAAAGTAGGGTTGATGATTTTGACCTGAGGGTCAAAATTGGTCAACATTTCTAGTGACTCCCAGGGATGACCAACTTGCTGGTCAAGAGAACCCAAAGGCTCAAGTATGACATGACTAAAAGGAATAAAAACATGGACTACCAAATTGATCTACACTTTATGATACTTCTTGGACTGTAACAAAGTAATACACATAAAAACAAGTAAAGCAAATAAACTTAACATCTATCAGTCACCTAATAATTATAGACAAACAAGAAAAAGAACTAAGGAAGCAAGGAAACTAACTAAAAAATTTGTGACACACTTATTTGGATAAGAAAACTAACTAATACAAAAATAACCTAAATTTGAACTCTTTCCACTAGGGTCAAATGGTAATATCTTTTGATCACTATGGCACTGTGATGTCAATTTTTCATGTGTTAACTTGAGCTTGATCAAGTATTGTTCATTAAAAGGTTCCCACTTGGTGTTGGTATTAGGCACATGCTCATGGATTCTCATGACATAAAACATAATTCCTTGATTTGTTTCTTAGTGAATGAATTGATTGGGTTAGTTGAGCACCTAGGCATACTCATTCCAAATTTGTCTCTTTTGCATGAGAAATATTAATTTTACCTCATATATGGGCTACATTTGATTTACCATATTTTGGTCTTTGTCTACATTATGGTGTACTACTATAAACACCCCACCATTCCTTATATCATCTTGTGTTTTCTCCTCTTATGGATGACTTTTGATAGGTTCAGTAGATAGTGTGTTTCCAATGTGTTCTACATGATGTGTGAGTCCCTGAGAAGTCTCATATTAATTACAAATGTTTATGAACTACTACCAAAAGTATTCATTATCAACTTGACATTAAACCATTGGGGTCTCATCCATATAATCTAGCTTATCTTGGTAGTAAGGGATGAACATTTGGTCTTCAATGAAATTGGAAGTCTTTTGAGCACAAACCTTCTCTTGACTGTTAGAGACACTTAGAGGTTGTTACCTTGCCTTATAGCTACTACAAACTAAACATGTGTTTCATTATCCTAATCTTTAGTAATGTGATTGAAAATTATGTCTCTCATGTCATGAAGGAACTCTTCTTATTTTTTAGCTGATGTGTCTTCTCTTTGTGGTTCATCACACTCCTACAATTCATTCTCTTCTGCACCACTAAAAACTGAATGGTATCCTTTTTGTCAAGGGGTGTTCCAAGGATAAGTTCCTACTCAAACTCATCCAAATCATCATCATAAACTCTAGATTCATCCTGATTTTCATTTTTTACCTCTTCAAAGATGGGTTTTATCTTAATGAGTGGCATAGAATATTCTTGGAGTGACTCCAAGTGAGATGAGATGAATTCCACATTCCTTTCATTTATTTACGTGTCTTCAAAAATCACCACTTCCTCCTTCTGCATATTAATTTGGATGGATATATATAAGGGGGAGGACCTATAATGTTGAGGAGGAAGGGGTGGGGATTGAGTGACCTCATATTTTTTTGACTTCTCTCCCCTCTCTCTTGATTGTAATACTTGGATCTAAGATGGAAATATAGGCTTAGGAGTTATTTATGTTGAGTGTACTACTATTTGGGGTATAAATGGTGGAATGTGTAGTTGAAATTGGTGTTAATTTTTCAAAATTTATGGATTGATGTAGATGTTAGTCTATCAACTTAATTTAATTGGCAAGGCATGATTTAAATATAGACCTTGATTGGTCATAATGACTAGTCCTTTCAACACTAAACTTTCCATCTTCTTGGACTCTTCCTTAGATAGATTTCCATGAGGGGAAGGTTGAGAGGAATGGGAAGGAACCTTGATGGTTTTGAAACTCAATTGATGGGAGATTATGAGGGGTGATGGGAAGCTCATCATGAGATTGACATGGGGTGGAGGGAAGACAAGATGAATGATGGTGTGTTTTTTGTCCCTCATGTGCTACCAAATTCTCCTCAATCTTGGGGATTAGTCCCTCTATGTTAAGCATATCAACATTATTTATAGAATAACCTCCCCTAATGAAATACATCCACTCTTCCTTTACCTTATGAAATGAATTTATAACACCCTTAATAACATGTTTTGGGATCTTTTTTCCATATCCTTTCAATTTCTCAATGTTTATAATATGCTTCTCATGGTCTAATAGTGTTTTTTAAGGCCAGATATGAACTGACTTAGGGCATGAGTAAGCATGTCAAAGGTGTCATTATACTACCATGATTGATCATCTTGATGATTAGGCTATCATGGGGGGTAGATTAGGCTCATAGAAATGTTGATAGTCTTGGTAATATGGAGAATCATCATAGGACTAGTAAGGGTGCATATGGAGCTGATAAGGGTCTAGATAGGGTTACAAAGGGTCACGTTAGAATTATAGAGGGTCATAGTCCTATTTATAAGAGAATAAATAACCATCCATACCTCATCATCAATCACAAGATAAAGAATGAAATAAAGGATGATAATCTTTCTTACCCCTCAAGTGAAGACTTGTTATGACTTTGTTGTAACTTTCTAATTGTAAATATACTGATGTAGTGCTTGAATCTCTCAAATATGGTTGCAAGGTGTCCTTACATGTTGTCAAAGCATGCTTTAAAGTACTTAAAGCTCATCCCATTGGGCATTCTATAATTTTTGGAGTCTCTAATTTTCACCCAAGCTAAGGAGAGGAGTGTTCAAGTCCAAACCTCAAACCTAGTATAACATGGGAATGACCTTAGGCTATGGGTTACCTAATAATAGGTCAAACCTCTATATTTTACTCCCCTAATATTCTCATTTTAATGATCTTTATAAAACCTAATCATAATCCAATTTAAACCTATATAGTGTTTCACCTAAAGGTCAGTTTGATTGACTTAGTTGGAGGGAAATGAGGATAAGGCTTTGTTAAGGGCACTTACAATCACAATCCAATTCAAAACATAGATTTTCTCATTCAACCCCAAGACTGAATATCTTAATTGGACTTGGTTTGAGACAAAATAGTGGGTATAACCACTATTTTTTTGACTAAAATGGGAGTGCATATACATTTAATGGGTCATGATGACCATCAATACTAGTTTTGAGGGCCTAGTTATGCTTGAATTTATTTGAAACCATCCATTTTAGCTCAAATTAGCTTCCAATTATCTATAGACTATGTTTGGGGAAGATATCTCTGAGTATGTTCTATTTGACATTATTTCCTGAGATATTGGTGACTATGGAGAGGTTTCTTGTATGATCAAGGTCATAATTATTATTAGGTGATGGTTAGTTGATTCCCCTTTCTTTATATACCCTTCACTCTTCATGTTTAAGGCTCAAGTATGCCTCTATTTGAGTATGCTTGTGGACCTCAATCTTGTATAGGTTCTCTTTTTCCTTATCTGAGGTGGATACCCTTGAGTTTTAACTCACATTAAATACAAACATTAATAAACTTTACACAAACACTTCCCTTATATCATAAGCAAAGTAGGGTTCCTCACATGAATCAACCTATCTCATGGTTTATACTCATAAATGCTAATTGTTTGTAGGCCTAAGTATCAAATTTACATGAGTTAATAGTAATAAATAGTTATTCAAACCTTAGTATCACCTTTATACATTCAATCACTCTCTATAATTCATGTCTCCTAATGTCATCATCAATCTTCATGTTACTAACTAGTGTCCACAGTGCCTCTATGAGACCCCATTATAGTAGGTTAAAGGGATGGTTGTAAGTGATTTGACCTAGATCAAGAATGAACCCTCATTAGTATTATGTACCCCTTAGTTATCCATATTGTGATGACTCTTATATGAATAATCTTAAAATGTTTCCCATCCTCTTAGCTCAACTTTCCTCACACCAAACATTTAGGCCAACTAAGGTGGCTATAGTTGAGCACTTAGCCTAACTTGACTATATATGAGATTGTAACTTGGTGGAGGTGGGAGAAAGATAGAACATGACCTATTTAAATAGTCCTATCATGAAATTAAAGACTTTTTTTCTCTATTTCCACTTTAAGAGAGTTTTCAATTCCTTTCCAACCATCCAACTATCAAGAGTCTTTTAGTTCTCTCACTATACGGGCTGACACAGTCCACATTTTATAAAATATGGAGTGGGGTATTGAGAAGGCCCATGCCATCACTTTTGATTTTTTAATTTTATATTGAACCTGCATTTACCTCTCCATTATTTTATCTCCTTCACCCAAAATAACATCCTTTGAGGTGATCCATGGTGACTGTTAACTATGTGTTAGACTTATGTATGGATAGAGGAGGGGCATGAGGGTGTTCTCAAGATGAAAAGATGGTTTCTTGACTTATTAGCTATCTTTGGCACCCATGTCCACCTTAGAGAAGCATTATTCACCATCATAAGGTTTATTTGGAAATAATAAACAAGATTGGCCTAAAATCCCCAAAATTACCTTATTTTCTACTAATAAGGTACGTTAGGGTGGTTACTAGGCCTTTTAACTTGTATTTCATGAGTGAGAATTCCCCTAGGCTTCTTTAGCACCTTAACCTAGTAAATTGGATTCACCTAGTGTCCATATATATCACTTTAATGGGCTTCTAAAACCACTTAAAACACCTTGCACTTTGTGATAGTAGTGATCACTATTGTAAGTGCTTATTAGGAATGAGTTTTAGTTTCCTTCCATCTATTAAGTCATCAATTGCCCTTTCCAGCATAAAGACCCTTTTTGAAGCATGAAAGTTGAATGATTGATCACATTAAAGCTAAGACAGGTTCTCTTGATCCTTTGTCTTGGGTGTTATATCATGTCATCACCTTTTTATACCCATACTATATTAGTCTTAAGTGTTATAAGTAGATGAAGACCCCCTAAAATATTCACTTATTACCATATTACACACCCATAATGTCCCATTGAGGGTGTTTATTTGATTCACATGTCATTGAGGTGTTTATTAAAAGCCTCTAATATTCACAATGTATTTAATGCCTTCTTATTTTTTCTCAAATTACCCTTTTCCATTGAATCCATGTTCCTAGTCTAAGTTCTAAAGAGACTTGATGGAGTCTTTGATCAACTGAGGAGTCCTTTTGTTGACCTTATCTACTTTAGGCCTCCCTTGATTAACTTGTTAATGTATAATTTTAATTCCTTCCACATGAATTATCAATAAACCATCTCTTTTTAAGGCACTCATGCCCTTCCACATAGTGCATCCCTTGTTCATGATGACTAGTACAATGAAATGTAGATTTGACCTCATGGAGAGCTAGTTGAGATGGTTGTGCATGTTGATAAATGTAATGATGGCTATGATAATCAAATAGGACATGAAATAGACTCATTAACTAATAAAAAACTTCAAACATTATCAAGTTTTTCACCCAAGTAAACCAAAATCCTCCAACTTTAAGAAATTATGCTCATACTTTGTAAACAAAAGAAAGCTTGGAGTTTGTTATATTTTGAAACTCCCAAATGTGTGAGGTATGGGTGTGGGTAATGGAGGAAATATATGGGATCCTTGAGAAAAAAAACAAATATTTGTTTGAAAATAAACTTCAATAGTAGACACAAATTATTGTAATCTTCAAACCCTACACAAATAGATAAGCTCATAGCAGTGGTGAAATTATTAGGCATTGTTAATAAAGTAGAGGATATGGATTTGAAAACACAATATATGGATGATAAATTCAATGGACACCTTTAATTCCCCAAAATATTAGGTCATGAATTTCCCTCTCATCTCCATACTAAGTGAAAACCTAAAATGATGTACAAGTTACCAAAGAGAGTGATGGAAAAATGGGATAGATTTCTACAATATTAAGGATATAAAACTCTTAAAAATCTTGGATTTGGACTTTGGGGGTAAATGTACACCTATTTAAGCATTTATAATAAATATTGTGCAAGTACACCTATATAGACTAAGGAGAAAACACTTGGTTTTGGCTTAAAACTACCACATTTGCTTTGTAGATTGATGGAGAATGGATGTCAATTGTTCACACATCTGGTATAGGAATGTAAGGACCTGTTATAACATTTAAAACTCTTTATTTTCCATCCAATGTGCCACTTCACTCAATAAAAGGGAAATAAAACATAATAAAAGATGGGTATACATTATGATTTGACCTTTTTACCATTTTCAAGAGTGGTATAGACTTTATAAGGGTCAATATGACTTGAATATTTAAATACATGACTAAGATGACCCCCCTTTATCACTTAAACCACTTGAATATTCTTGACTAGTGTCATAAAGGCCTAAAATAACACTAGGTTTCAAAAGTTTTTTACCTTAACTTTTTCAAATAAACCTTAAATGATTCCCAAAAGGATAAATGGACTCATTAAAGATGAATCAAGGAATATAATGACTCAAAATCCATGAAAATGTCAAGTTTATAATGCAGGGTTAACCATTTTGACTTGAGGGTCAAAAATTGGTTGACATTTCTAGTGACTCCCAGGGATGCCCAACATGCTGGTCAAGAGAACCTAGTGGCTCAAGTATGACATGACTATAAGGAATAAAAACATGTACTTCCTTATTTATCTACACTTTATGACACTTCTTAGATTGAAAAAAATAAATACACACAAATATAAGCAAAGGAAACAAACCTAAGATCTACCCCTCACCTAAAAAATAGAGACAAGCAAGGAAAAGAACTAAGGAAGAAATCCAACTAACTATAACTTGTGTGACACACTTAATTGGATAAGATAGATAACTAATAAAAAACTAACTTGAATTTGAAATCTTTCCACTAAGATCAAATGGGAATGTACTTTGATCACTGTGGCACCATGATGTAGATTTTCCATGTGTTAACTTGAGCTTGATCAGGTACTATTCATTAGAAGGTTCCCACTTGCATTTGGGATTAGGTGCATGCCCATGTATTTTCATGACATCAAAAATAATTCCTTTATCTATCTCTTGGTGCATGAGTTGATTGGGTAAGTTGAGCACCCAATCATATTCATTCCAAATTTGTCTCCTTTACATGAGAAGTACTAATTATATCATAGATATGGGCTTTATCTGATTTGTCATGTCTTGGTTTATATCTTCATTCTAGTGTACTATTATAGTAAACACACCACCATTACTTATAACATCTAGTGTTTACTCCTCTTGTGGATGACCTTTGAAAAGGTTATTAGCTGATGTGTCTCCAATGTGTTCTACATGATATGTGAGTCCCTGAGAAGTCTCAAATTCATTATAAATGTTTATGAGCTACTGTCAAAGGTATTCATTATTAACTTGACATAACATGTAGCCATTATCACATTTCAATCTCTCATCAACCATTGGGGTCTCGAGTATATCATCAAGCTTATCTTGGTAGTGAGGAAGGAGGCTTTGGTCTTAAATGAAATTAGAAGCTTTTTGAGTAAATACCTTCTCTTGAGTGTTTAGAGACCCTTGAAGGTTATCACTTTGCCTTCCAACTGCTATAGATTGAACACATGTTTCATTATCCTACTCTTAAATAATGTGATTTCAAAGGATGTTTTTCATGTCATGAAGGAACTCTTCCTCTTGTTTATATTATGTGTCTTCCCTTTGTGGTTCATCACACTCTTGTAATTCATTATCTTCTATAGCTCTAAAAATTGAATGGTGTCCTTTTTTTCTAAGGGGTGTTTCAAGGATAAGTTCCCCCTAAAATCATCCAAATAATCATAATTAGATAAAAATTAAACCTAGTTTTCATTTATTACCTCCTCAAGTATGGGTTCTCACTCCATGAGTGTCGTAGGAGATTCTTTGAGTGACTCTAAGAGAGATGAGATGTATTCCATATTCCTTTCATTTAGTTGCTTATCTTCAATAATCACCACTTCCTCATTATTATACATATTAATTTGGATGGATATACATGAGGGGAAGGACTTATAATATTGATGAGGAAGGGATGGTGATTGAGTGACCTCATATTTGTTTAACTTCTCTCCCCTCTCTCTTTATTTCAATACGTAGTTTTGAGATAGAAATTTAGGCGTAGGAGTTCCTTGTGTTGAGTGTACTATTATTTGGGTTATAAATGGAGGAATGTGCAATTGATTTTGTGTCAATTTTACAACTTATATGGATTTATATAGATGTTATTTTTCAACCTCAATTTTATTAGCAAAGTATGCTTCAAAATTAGACCTTGTTTGGCCATAATGACTAATCCTTTCAAAACTAACCTTTCCTTCTTATTAGACTATTCCTTGGATATATTTCCATTAGGGGAAGGTTGAGAGGAGTTATGAGGGACCTTTATGAATTTAAAAATCAATTTATGGGAGACTATGAGGGGTGATTGTAATCTCATCATGAGATTCACATGGGGTGAAGGAGGGAAGACAAGATGGATGATGATGTGTTTGTTGTCCCTCATGTGTTGTCAACTTCTTCTCAATCTTGGAGATTAGTCCCTATATGTTAAGCATGTCACCATTATTTATAGAGTAACCTACCCTAATGAAATACATCCACTCTTCCTTTGTATACTACAATGAAATTTTGACACCCTTAATGACATGTTTTGGGATCTTTTATCCATATCCTTTTAGTGTGCCAATGTTTATCATATGCTTCTCATGGTCCAATAGAGTTTGTTTAAGGCTATATATGGACTAAAATATGGAATGAGTAGGCATGCCAAGGGTGTTATGATCCTACCATGATTGGTCATATCAATGATTAGGCTGTCAAGGGTATAGATGAGGCTCATAGTAGGGTTGATAGTACTAGTAATAGGGAGACTCATCATAAGACTGGTAAGGGTTCATATGGAGCTGATAAGGGTCATGATAGGGTTGTAAAGGGTCATGATGGAATTAGAGAGGGTCATAGGCCTACTCATAAGAGAATTTATAGCCATCCATACCTCATCATCAAGTATAAGAGGAAGAATGAAACTAGGGATGATAATCTTTCTTACCCTTGAAGTGATGACTTGTTATTACTTTGTTGTAACTTTTTGACCATTAATTTATTGGTGTAGTGTTTTAATCACTCAATGATTTATATAATGTGTCATTTAACATTGTCAAATCATGCTTTAAGGAACTTAAATCTCATCCCACTAGGCATGATAGAATTGTTATAAGTTCTAGGTTGCACCCAAGCTTAGGAGAGGAGTGTTCAAGTCCAATCCTCAAACTTATTCCAAAATTGGAATGACCCTAGGTTGTGGGTTACCTAATATCAGTTCAAACCTATAGATTTTAAAGGGATAACTACACTAATTTTCTCAAATCAATGCTCTTTCTAAAACCTAATCAGAATCCACTTTAAACCTATATAGTGTTTCACCTAGAGGTTAGTTTTATTGACTTAAGTTGGAGGGAAATGAGGATAAGGCCTAGTTAAAGGCACTTAAAGTTATAATCCACTTCAATATTTAGACATCAACATCAAGACACACTAGATGACCTGTAAATAAGGTTGGTTATCACTTAGGTTGAATTTAGTCCTATAAAGGGAAGTTGAAACCACTTTTGAATATCAAAAAAGTATGAGACACTAAGTATATATCATGAAAAAATAGTTGCAAATATCTTATTCATTAATCCAAGAGGTGTACAAGTATAATTACTAGTAGAGTCTCCTCATACTAGCCTGAGGGATAAAAATCAAGGCTAAAAGACTTGAATATATAGAAGAATTGGAGAGAAAATAAGTATCTACCATGGAAAATTATATAAGGGTTCATGAATGACTAAGTTTCACTTAATATTATAGTTACATCAATTATTTAGCTCTTCTTCCACTCTCCCATATAATGATGCTCCTTAAAGGCTCCTTTTGGTGTTGAAAATGAGGTGATAGGGGCTAAGTTACTTGTATTTATGCTTGTCAAAGGGTTGACCCTAATAAAAATAGTATTTAACTCCCAATGGGAATTATATGGCATAGATGGGTGTAATTAGGCCTTCCAAGAGGCTTTGGGAAACCCACTAGCCTCTATCATGAAGATGAAAAATTGAAACTACCTCCACATTTCATAATGACCTTAAAAGTGCATCATCCCACTCAAAACGTTAGTTATTGGGTGTTATCACCTACATTGACTCACTTCACTAACTCTATAATGCCCATCTAAACTCTTCTTGTTGATTAATTAGGCCAAATAGGCCTAATTTCCCAAGTGTTAGTGAATTTCTACCATTAGAGACCTATAAGGGAGCTTATAAACCTATGAGAGAGTGTCTTCAAACTTAAATCAACATATTCAACCATGAATTATGATTGTATAAGATTTAGACACCTAAAAACTTACTCCTTCAAGTTTAATAGTTCACTTTCCTCAAGTGCTAGCAGACTGGTAGTTTTGAAACAAAGTTTAGAGGCCTTTCTAGCTAGATTTTTGGGCATATGACGAATTGAGTAATTGGATCAAGTTTGAAACTATCTATTCCAAGGATTATAATCAATATGGACTTCCACATATCCTTTTTTCTCCAAAACTTTGAAAAAGTTTGAATTTTTGAGCATTCTATACCATGTTCATATAATTAGGTACTATGGGTGGAGTAATCTCTATGTGAACTTTACCATTTATGAGATTTACAAGTCAATATATGGTGATATGATACCAACACATCAAGTTTTTTCAAACTAGGTCTACCTAGGGTTTTAGGGAGGTTTAGGAGTGCTCAGGGGTCTTAATGATAGTTCATGAAGTAAATAAGTCAAGTTTAGAAATAAATTATATGTATGTCAAGGTCACCAACCTAATCACCTTCCATGAATGGTCCAGGTTCCCATGCAAAGGATGGATGAAGATACGAATGTTATAAAGTGACCATTGAGTAGTCTATATGACATTTTTGATTGCTTAATTTCTTCACATTTTCTATTAACTATCTTCCCCATAATTCTAATTAAATCTTCATGAATCTTTATCCCATAGGGAGACTTAAATTTCCCTAGGAACACTAGCCTTGAGCACTTATGTGGTGGAGTGGGTAGGCACTTAAATATGGCCTTCAAACTACTTTTGTGTAGATGAACTAGCTCGAGCAAGGTTTGAAGATACTTAGACCAATGTTCTCACTTTTATCCAATTAAAACCTCATTTTTAGGTCTCATTTATCTTCATATATCTTACCGTTACCATCCAAAGGTATGGAGGTATCTCAAGATAGCCTCAAGGTCTCTAAGTAGGCCTATATGTTTGACTATGTGAGCCTATTTATAAGACTCTTGATAGTGTCCCTAAGTTTTAGACTCTTTTTAGGTGGTATGAGGTACTTATCCATCACTTTACACTAAAACACAAACTCCTTTGAACCCCAAACTTTCTATAATCCCTTCAAAACATAGATTTGTTTATTCAACCTCAAGACTGTACTATCTCAATAGGGCTTGGTCTGAGACAAAATAGTGGGTATACCCACTATTAATCTAACCAAAATTTGAGGGTGTATGAATTTAATGGGTCTTGATGACCATCCATCCTAGCTTCAAGGGCCTGGTTATGCTTTTAGGTATTTAAAATCATCCATTTTATCTCAAATTAGCTTCTAACTATTTGTAGACTATGTTTAGGTAAGAAACCTCAGAGTATGTTCTCTTTGACATTTCCCCCTAAGGTATTGGTGAATATGGAGAGGTTTCTTATATGATCAAGTTCATAATTATGCTCTGGTGATGGTTAGTTTATGCCCCTTTCTTTATATACCCTACCCTCTTCATGTTTAAGGCTCAAGTCTGCCTAAGCTTAAGTATGTTTATGGGCCTTAATCCTATATAGGTGATCCTTTACCTTATCTTATATGTCTACCCTTGATTTTTAACTCTCATTAAATAAACACCTTAATTAACTTTGCACAAACACTACCTTGATATGATAATTATATTAGGGTTCCTCACATGCATCAAGTTATCTCATGGTGTATACACATTATATACTAATTATGTGCATGCTTAAGCATCACATTTGCATGAGTGAATAGTAATCAATAGTTATTCAAACCCTAGTAGAAATTTTATAAATTCACTCACTCTCTATATTTCATATCTCTTAATTTCATCATCAATTTGCATGCCTCTATCTAGTATTCATAGTGCCTCTATGAGACCTTATTATAGTAACTTAAAGGGATGGCTATAAATGATTTGACCTAGATCATGAATGATCCCTCAATAGTATTATGTACCCATTAGGTTTCCTTTATTGTGATTATTATTATGTGAACAATATTAAAATATTTCCCATCCTCTTATCTCAACTTTCTTCACATAGAACATTTAGGCCAACTAAGGTGGTTGTAAGTGAGCACATATCCTAACTTGACTTTGTATGAGATTGTAACTTGGTGAAGGTGGGATTAAATTGGAAAATTACCTATTGCATTAGTCTTACCATGCACTTGAAACCTTTTTTTATCCATCTCCTCATTAAGATAGGTTTTTATTCCTTTTCAACCATCCAACTATCAATATTTTTTTAGTTCTCCCCATACATACTGAGATAGTCCACATGTAGGAAAATATGTGGTGGGGGATTGAGAAGGTCCATGGCATCACTTTGGCTTTTCAAAATTTTCATTGAACCTCCATTCACCTTTCCACTATCTACTCTCCTTCACACAACATAACATATTTTGAGGTGTTTCATGGTGATTGTTGATTATGTGTTAGACCTCTATATGGATAGAGGAGGAACATGAGGGTGATCTCAAGATGATAAGATGGTTTATTGACTTTATTGAATATATTTTTCACTCATGTCCACATTGGAGAAGAATTAGTCACCATCATAATGTTGATTGGGAAATAAGAAATAATATTACCTTAAAATCCCTAAAATTACTTTAATTTTTGCTAATAAGGTAATCTG
This sequence comes from Torreya grandis, assembly GCA_037957365.1. NCBI lineage: Eukaryota > Viridiplantae > Streptophyta > Pinopsida > Cupressales > Taxaceae > Torreya > Torreya grandis. The sequence continues at coordinate 349,804 of JARHVA010002668.1, forward strand.
GGGTTAATACTATGCCTCTTAACTTGGGTTTCATGAGTTATAATTCCCTTAGGATTATTTATAACCTTAACCTAGTATATTTGATTCACCTAGTGTTCATACATCTCACTTTAATGGGATTCTCAAACCACTTGAAGCACCTTTCACTTTGTGACAATAGTGATGATTGTTGTAGGTGATTATTAGGATTGAGTTTTAGTTTCCTTCCATCTACTCAGCCATAAAATTCCCTTTTAATCATCAAGACCCTATTTGAAGCATGAAAGTTGAGTGATTGATCGCATTGAACCTAAGATAGGTGCTCTTGAGCCCTAGTATTGGGTGATATATCATGGAATCACCTTTTAAAACCCCTATTATAGTAGTCTTAAGGTTTGGTTATGGATGAAGACTCCCTCAAATATGAACTCATTTTCGTCTTACACACCCTTGGAGTTCTATTGAGGGTGTCTATTTGATTCACATATCATTGAGGTGTTTCTTAGAAGCCTCTAATCTTCATAATGTCTTCAATGACTTCTTAATTAGTCTCAAGCTACCCTTTTCCATTTAATCCATGCTCCTATTATAAGTTATTAAGAGACTTTATTGAGTCTTTGATCAGGTGAGGAGTCCTTTTATTGACCTTATCTCCTTTAGGCCTTCCTTTCTTTACTTATTGATGTAGAATTTGAAGGCCTTCTACATGAAGTAAAAATAAACCATCCCTTTTGAAGGAACTCAATCCTAATGGATATAAGAGATAAAGGATATGTGAAAGAGACTCATGAACTAATAAAAAACTTCAAACATCATTAAGGTTTTCACTTAAGTCCACCAAAAGCCTGCAACTTCAAGAAATTATGCTCATACTTTGAAAACAAAAAAACTTATATTTTTGTTTTATTTTGTCACTCCCACATGTGTTAGGTAGGGGTATGGGTAATGGATAAAATCTATGGGATCCTTGAAAACACAAAACAATCATTTATTTATAGAAAAATTTTAACAACAGACCAAAACCATTGCAATCTTCATACCTTGTACAAATAAAAAAGCTCATGGGAGTGGCCAAAATTTTAAGCATTATTCATAAAGCACAAGATATGTGTTTTTAAACATAATACATGGATGAGAAAATTAAGGGACACACTTTCAATCCACAAAATATCAGGTCATGCATTTTTCTCTCCTCTTCGTACTGAGTGAAAACCTAAGATGTTTTACAAGCTACCAACGAGAGTGATGGAAAAATGGGATAGGTTTATGAAATCTAAGGGATATAAAACTCCTCAAAATCTTAGATATATACTTGGGGGTAAAAATACACATTTTTAATCATTTGGAATAAATCTTCTGCATGTACACCTACACAAACTGAGGAGAAAACACTTGCATTTGGGTTGAAACTACCACATTTGCTTTGTATATTGATGTAAAATGGATACCAAGTGTTCACATAGTTGGTATAAGCATATACATATTTCTATATTATTTAAAACTCTTTAATTTACCTCCAATGTGCCACTTCACTCTTAAAAACACCCTTTAAAGTCATAAACGGGTAATAAAACACAATGAAAGTGGGGTGTGCATTATGATTTAATCTTTTTACACTTCTAAGGAGTGGTACAAAATTTAATGGGGTTAATATGACTTTAATATTTCAATACATGACTAATATGACCCCCTTTTATCATTTATACCACTTGAACCTTCTTGACTAGGGTCATAAAGGCCTAAAATGATACCAGGTTTTAAAAGTCTTTTACCTTAGTCTTTTACCTTAATCTTTGCAAATGAAAATGAAATGATGCCAAAATGGATAAAATGAACACATCAAGGATGAATCAAGGCATATAATGACTTGGAAACCCATGTCAAGGTCAATTTTCAAATGTAGGGTTAACCATTTTAACCTGAGGATCAAAATTAGCCAATAGGCTATTGAGATAAATAATTGGGATCATGACAAGGTTGATAGGGAGGTGCATAGTAGAATATTTCATCATATTCAGCCATGCCAACTTCATTAGTCAAATGAGAATAAAATATATGGTACAAAAAATTCACAATAAGTACCTAGGATGATTATAAATAGATAATTACACGCAAGGTCACCATTGGTGTTTGTTTAACACCTCCAAAGGTTGATAGGTAGAAAAATACACAAAAAAATATTCTCTTTTTTTGGATTTTAAGTCCCACCAGGCATGACATAACTATTGTAACTCAAATTTTTACCCTTGGAGAGTTAGTTCAAGCCTTCTCTGAATTGATTGGAACATGGGATTGTGGATCTAATAATTTGAGTCAAGAGAGGATGGTTAGTATGGTGTTATTTCTCAAATGAAAACAAAATGAAATAAACACACTAATAACATAACATATATAGGCCTAGATACTATGGATAATTTAGTTAACAAAAACAAATGACAAACACACTAAAAAGTAATGAATAAAACACAATAATTCCTTCACCTTCCTTGGATGCTCGAAATGCCTTTGTAGTCGTGGCTTGATCAAATTGTGCTTATAAAGTCCTTGGCAATGGAAGCTTAGCTACCTCCATCTCTCCTTAACACCTTTGGCTTGTGGATTAACTTGGATTGGAATCAATTGGTGCCAATAGTTGAAATTACTCCTTAAAGATATTTATGCATTATAACTTTTTACCAAAATAGCATAAAAATGATGTTCATGGCCTCTCTATTTATAGATTTTTGCAAATTTCTAGAATCAACTTGAACTATCCATCCTGAGATTGAGATGTGTGGTTGAGGATTAATTCATTTTTATAATTAATTTTATGATTATCATCATCATGAAATTGGAAAAAGGGAAAATTAGGACGCATAGAGGGCATGAATCTTGATATTTGTGGCATTTATGGCCTAGGGATGCCTTCCCAAGAAATGAGGTCACCTGACAATGTAGATATTCAATATTCATTTCTAAAAACAAGTAGTAAACAAGTTTCCATGGAATTATTAATTATGCCTTGATTTGGGTTAATTAGCTCTTAAGAATGATTAAGCACTTTGTGCACAAATTACTCAAATTGATTAGAATGATTTGTTGTTGGTCTAAAATTTGACTGAATTGGAATTGGAATTCCATGCCAGATGTGTTAGAACCGTATTCCCATTTAGGATGTTACCAATAGAAAATAATGAAAGCATGTGTCTTGTGCAAGAGATTTGATAGGAAAGATCAATCCAGAGCACCCAAGTGTAAAATTAGCATTTTGACTTAGAATGATCTGATCAAAGTTAATTGGCCCATAAATTTCATTACCCCATTTAGGGATACCCTGGCCAAAATTGGCACTTGAATATGTCAGTTTCACATCATTTAATGCATTTTATTAATTTTAGGCCAAATTATGCATTTTGGGTATAAATTGGTCAAAATATTGGTTGGATATTATCAGTGGCTAGTTTTAGGTGTCTACAAGGATTACCTTTAATCTTATGGGTTGTCTATAGTAGAGGTAAACCTATATATTGAAGGGATAGCTCCCTTGGTTTGTCTTTTGAATCTCATCACTTAAACTACTAGCTCATTTAGAGAGAGAGAGAGAGAGAGAGAGAGAGAGAGAGAGAGAGAGAGAGAGAACATAAATTATATTTATCCTAATAAGGTGATTCACCAACTAAAACTTGACCACTTCCAACCAATTTTAATTACACTTCAAACATAAGCCTAACTTTCACATATACTAGTCCAAATCTGCCTATTACATGAATATTTATCATGAAGGTTTGTGAAGCTAACTTGTTATAAGAGGACTAAACCCAAGGTAATGACTTGACACTAGTGGATAAAAAACTCACTAAACTAATGAAATATTCATTACAACACTTAAATATAATTGCAACATTCTTTGAAATTTGAATATGGATGCAAGTAAGAATAACATTCTAAGGAATAGACACTATCACTTAGAAAGATCCACTAACTTAACATACATATTGAAAAAAATATATAATGGAAACCATATCACTATTTATTACTCAAAGGCTATAAATTAGTAGCTATTCACCATCCTTAGGTGGAGGATACCAACTTAGCCAAAAGTGGCTCAATATATAGAGAATGTGAGAGAGAAGAGAAGAAGGGTGTAGGAGAGAGAGAGAGAGAGTAGTCAAGTGTCATGTGAGTTAAAAAAGGAAGGGGAGTTATTAAAATACTTTAAAAAGTCCTAGATGACACATGTTGATCCTATTTATATTATCTAACCTTCCAATTGGTCTGGGAGTTGAAAAGCTTGCTTAACACCTTAACTAGCTTCTTGAAACTTCTCTTCTTCTTGACATGTTGAAGGACAAGTGGCATTATTGATAGTAAAATAAATTTTTAATACCTCTTTTATATAATCTTAACACCTCTCAACTCACCACCATAGGTTCTTTTTGACACATCACCTCTTTCTCATACAAGGTGTTTAGAGGGCTCTTCATCTCCTTAGGCCTATTTTGCACACAAGTGTTAAAAATTGGTTTCATTTAATTTAGCTCATCCAAAATTAATTTATGTCCTATTAATAAAATATTATACCTAAAAAAATCTATTTTGAGGCCTCAAAATAGCCCAAATAAGTTATTCTCTACCAAAATCCCCAATTAGGCCTTCTTGCTTGTAGCCTTAAAATATTACAAACCTCCTTATGTAGATAAAATTATAGAGTATCTTGAGAATATAATGGAATATTCTAGTACCCTCTATGTATTTACAAATCCATGCTCAATTTCATCATCTGAGAATGAGTGGAGATACATTTTTTTCCTTTATCTTTCCCAACTAGGCTTTAATTAGGCCTCCCTACCAAGAGAGTGAAAAATGATTATACATCCTACCAAAAATATCCAAAATCCAAAAAAGTGTGTAATTCAATTATAAAAAATCCTCCCCTACATCCATGCCAAATTTGAAGTTCTGACTCACTGTACGATCTTGAAAAATAGCAAAAAACTATCATTTTATCCTTATTCTACATAGTTTCATATATTAATATATTAAAAAATTATATGGGGTTATTATTGAACATGTTATTGGTGGTTTTAAATATTTTATGATCTATTTAGAGGCATAAATCTTCATTTCTCTCTCATCAAGTCCTTATGGCTTTCCTAGGTAGCCTTCAAGTGGTTTGAACTCTTAACGATAGTTCATAAAATTGGAGGCATGAAACCACCATCCAATTCCATAATATATAATTATACTAGGGTGGATAAACTTCCATAGTATCATAAGGTTTAATGCAAATCCTTTGATCTGTACCAAGAAATGCAAGGTAGGCTCTCAATTGGAAACAAACATTCTAAAAGATCTAAGAAAAAATTGAGTATATAGGTACATGATCCTAAATTGATTTGAGTTACAATGAAATTTATGATTTCTATTAGGTCCTCCCTTGAAATTTTCCAATGTTTATATTATCAAATTATTCACCAAACTCTCTAACCACCTCATTTTCTTAGGCCTAGGGTTTATAAGCCAAGCTACCTAACTCACCCTAATGGATTGTAAGTGTTATTTTATTTCATTCAAGAGTTTTGTGACTCATAGAATGTTTTCTCAAGTCTCTTACCATATTATTAAGATATAAATAGTTTATCTAAACTCCAAATCACCTTACTTCAGCACTTTCTAAAGCTAACTACCCACTAGGATTATGTATGTGACTAGAATAGGGTCTAATTGTGCTTGTTTCCTTTCTAACCTAAGATTGAGGTTCTTATAGAGTGGTGTTATCATTATTTAATAATCATGAAAAAACCTTGTTTTTGACTCAATAAATATAAACTTCTCACATACCTTTCTTCCCTCAACATGTTTCAATGGTTATCTTGTCACATTCGTCACAAAACTCTATAACCACCTCATTTGCTTAAGCCTAGGGTTTGTATGCCAAACTACCTAAATCACCTTAATGGATTGTATGTGACATTTTATATTTATTTAAAGATTTTTATGAATCATGGAGTTTTTCCTCAAGTCTATTACCATATTTTAAGATCTTAACAATTTATCTCAACTCTAACTCACCTTATTTCACCACTTTTTAGAGCTAACTTCCCACTAGGACTATGCATCTGACTATAATAGGGTCTAATTATGTTATTTAATTTCCAACATAAAATTTATGTTATTATATAGTTGTTTTATCAATATTAAATAATCATTAAAAAACATTTTTCTTGACTCAATCCCTCTAAAATTCTCATAGACCTTTCAAATAATGAGTGTTTTCTTTGAGTAAGCAAGCTATGTGAGGACTGTATGAGTAGGCAAAGTGTTTGGTGTCGATCCTTGATTTAGGTCAGTTAGAGATTAATTTGAGTTTTTTAGTCATTTTTAAATGTGTGTGTGTGTGTGTGTGTGTGTGTGTGTGTGTGTGTGTGTGTGTGTGTGTGTGTGTGTGTGTGTGTGTGTGTGTGTGTGTGTGTGTGTGTGTGTGTGTGTGTGTGTGCACGTGTGTGTGTGTGTGTATTACTTCCCTCTTAGGTCTGTACAAACTTATACCCTCTTGAGCAAGCATGCCTTGTCTAGATAGGCAAAGTTATGCCAACCAAGGACTATTTTAGTTTCACTTGGATTGAGTATGCAGGGGTTTATACTATTTATCCACCTTAAATTGGTTTATATAGTTAATTTATTCTATATCATCATCATCTCAAGGTTTCAACAATTTAACTCCATTTCAACTAGCATCTCTTGACTGACCATCTCTTAAGGTTTGCCTAGTAGGCCTGAATATGAAATAAGGTTTGTTATGGTTTTTTTTATTTTATTATTTATTATGTCTAAGGGGTATTATTTAAAATGTCTTATTACTATAAAAACATACTAAAATTACTCTCCTTATATCCTTGAACCTCTTTCAAATCATAAAACTCTCATTAGGCAACAGGTCTGTGTGTACACTAGCCTTATGACCCATGTTTAATCTTTTCTCCTTTGCTACCTTGTTTAGGTATATAATGACTTGATATTATTTGATAAATTTTAATTACATCTTTACCATTAAAAACATTAATAAAACATTAAATTTATTTCATGTTTTGAGAAACCCTAAATCATTTAGGAAGACTTATAGGTGGTTGTCTAGAGTTTGTGTAATATGACTGTGTGACCTTTGTTTGAGAATGGAATATCAAATTGAAGTTTTAATAAACATATTTAACTATTGATAACATTAAAAAAAATTATTCCATTGATAGCTTAGGCCTTCTCTAAACCTTTAAAACTTAGTACTCTCCTCAACATTACCATCTCAAGATCCATTCTCTTAACTGGCTAGCTTTAGGTAGTTATTGAAGGGATGTGATTGTGTTTTAACCCTTTTAGGCCTTTATATAAGTATTAAAAACTTTAAATTTAATTATTATATATTATCTAAGAGTTAAAACACTTATCCCAATTCCCTAAATTATTAGACCTTACCATCAACATCTCTATCAAAGCAAATCCTTGACTAGGCTGTAGGTGCACACTGGAATAGTTGACAATGTATGGAAGGATTTATAGGCCTAAAACCAATATTAATTATTTTTAAATGGATATATATAATTTTATTTTTGGTTTATTAATACCTTCCTAATGACTAAAGGCTCCAAACCTTGCCATCATATTTATTTAAGCCAATTCTAATATTGGTTACAGATGACTATCTAGAGGAAGTCTGAGTATGGAATTTTCATGTCAAAATTTTAAAATAAAACATGGAAATTATGATGTTAAATCTCATCAATATCTAAATTTCTATGCATTACCTATTTCATATCATCTCAAAAAGTTCACAACCTCTATGCCTTCTGCTTCCAATAAACAACTTCACTGGGTGACTATCAAGAAAACCTAAATTTGTACCTTGAGTACCACCTTTCTCACTAAAATATGAAATATTAAAATAAATTATATTCATTATGGGTCTATTATTAATTCATTTCAATTCTATTATCTTCATAAAACATCTTAAAACCTCTTTGATTCTTTTGACCATACTTATAGTCTTGTAGGTGATTGTCAACTAGGTTTCTTAGTTTAGTGTTCAACTTCTATGACTTAAGATGATTTTATACCTATTAATAGTCTATTTGACTCTTATATTTAATCAATTACCTTGATTCATGACTGATACATTCAACTTAAATGCCAACATCATTGATTTTCCATGAAAATGTAAACCTATAAGTGGTAGGTGATGAGGACTGCAACACTATTTTTGAAGCCTTAAAAAGTATGAACATTAATGATATGACTCAAGTAAAATTACCTAAATTTCATAAATATGATATATCAGGAAAAATAACTCTCAATATCCTTTGAAAAACACATTCAATATCACATCAGATCACCCTGTTAAATGTAAACAGAGAAAACATAGTCCAAGATGATGAATGAAGAAAGTAACCACTTGAGAATTGTATAGAATAATTGGATGATTGGGATGAAATTAATTGATTTATAACATATTATAATACAATTAAGTATCATTATAATGCATCAAAACACCTAAATAATTTAGAAACTCTAAAAGTCACTTGTAAACTGCTCATAAGAACCATTTTACTTGCCAAAAGGACATCCACACATGCCAATAAATTAATGTGTGATATGTATATACATATATTGGAGAATATAATAAAAATAGTTTCAAGCATCCATGATTTCACAATTTGTTTTGGAGTTCCTCTAAACCTAGCTTGTGGGGTTTTAGGCCTTCAAAAATTAGTCTGGGTTCTTATAAATTTTTAATAAATATATGAGCACAAATCCAATTACCAATGATTAAAATTATAATCTCATTTGGGTCCCACAATTTGGCCAAAATTTCATCCGTCAAACCTACTTGTATGTCCTATACCATCAAGTTGAAGTTAGCCTTCACTAGATTGTGAATGAAGTGGAGGAGAGAAAATTCTGAAATTATGGAGCTTGAAATATATTATAATGATTTTTAATTACTTTAATAATTCCAAATGATATTTTGAATCTTTTTTCACTTGTAAGTGACTTCAAGAGTCTATATAACTTCCTCTAACTCCGCAAACTAGCATTGAAAATCAAGAATCTACCTTTTCTCTAACATGAGGATAGGTGTAACAATTATGTAACTATTCCAAGATATTTTTAATGTGTATTTTACATATTTTGAATTTATGGATCTTATAAAAACATAAATATTACCCAAAATCACCTTTTTCACTCATTTTCAACACCTTAGACTTAGCAAATGATCCTCAAAATTTCCAAAACTTAATTAAATATTGTGAAAATATTAATTATAAATAAAATTACATTAATTAGCCCCTAATAACCTATGACACAACTTTACCATGACTTATTTTTTTATGACACCCCCTAGGTCACTATATGACCACAACATGAAATTATCTTAATTTCTCCAAACTAACCTTAAACCATGCAAACAAGGTTAAATGAAGACTCTAGGGAAAATATAGGGTATGTCATGACCATACTATAAGTTTGAATTTATAGGTGGTTTAAAAATTTGAATTGGGGTCAAATTTATTCAATAGTGAGGAAAAGGGTTTGAAGGTAGGATAAAAACTATCGAAGATGCATGACCCTATGAAAAACTACAAGATTAATAATTTCAAAACATGATTTAATTTTAATTTAATTTAATTTATATATTAATTTAAAAATGATGCCAATAATTCAATATGGTATTGAATAACATTTTACATGAATATAGTACATTAATGGAATGTAAAAATTATCTCTAGAATATATAGATAGAGAAACAAAATTAATGAGAAAAAAACAATTGATGGTTAGAGGGATATAAGTGAAGATAAAAAATACTAATGATTCATATCCTTTAGAAAATTAAGAAATATCAAGGATGCCTAGACTTGTATAAATTAATTTTTTTTTGAGGATACATGGCCCTACAAAAAATAAAAACTTTCAAAGATGCGTGACCTTGAAAAAAATAAAAATGAAGATGAAGGTTTCAAGGCATAATAAAAATTGCAAGTGAATAAGATGGTCTCAAGGCATGATAAAAATTATATAGGATTCATTTTTTAATATTCACTTGATGACATGAAATTTTTAAGATTCACTTGCACACATGAACTTGTGAAGATGTGCCTACAAAAAATCAATGATTAAGTTGGAGTGAAAATGGGAGATATAAATGGGAGGGGACATTTTTAAAGGTATTTAAGTACAAGAGGTCATTTTCAATGAATTCCATAAATTCTTGGATTTTATTTTTTGGGATACTTTAGTAGTGTTTAGGTTCCAAGTACCGCATTAATAGTATTTGAGTTCCAAAGAATACTTTATCATCTTTTTGGTTCTGAAAGCTTCCTAAAAAGTTTTCAAGATTCTATGGATGCATAATCAATCTTTAGGTTATGAGGAATAACTGTGTAGTCCTAAGATTATAATTATGCTTAGGAAGTCTTAATATTATATCCTAAATTTTGAATGGTAAGTTGAATTATGAACTTAACTAACTTTTGACCTAACTTTGAATTATGAACTGACCTAATTTTTTAAGGCTAATGTTAAATTATGAATTGAACTAATTTTTTACCTAATTTTTGAAGGGTAATGTTGAATTATGAACTGACATAACTTTAAATTATGATATGGCCTAACATTTGTTTCAGAGTAATGTTAAATTATGAACTGACCTAACTCTAGACCTAACTTTTGAAGGGCAATTTTAAATGTTGGATTATGAACTAAAAGATGAAATAACTTAGATTTTGATGGGAAATGTTGAATTATGGAAATTTGGAGGGTCAAATATCAAATTTACCCTAGGCTTGGTAGATCCTTATTTCAATCCTCGTATTCAGTGGTTAATAGAACACATAGATACTTATGAAGAGATATTGAGACCCCTAAATGTTTTTGTAATGGTCAAAAATGTGGTAAATTTATGTTCTTAATTTTCAAACATGATACAACCCATGAAATTAATATTTTGGCTAGTTAAAAATTTGGTTTTCCATGAAAAAATAAGTGTCCCAATTGTTAAATGGAGTTATCGATTGGATGGTTTTTCCCTTGTATAGGATGGTGAATATAATTTTAATTTTATTGGTGTTGATCTTAAATTGATCCCTTTGTTCCCATCTATAATAAAATATGTTACAAAGGGAGAAATTAAAAAAAAATCTTGAAATAAATATGGTATAAGTTAAAGGAATAAATATAAATACCTTTGGTATGCATATTGATACAATATTCAACCCTCCTTGAAAAGGATGATCCCTATATAAAGGATTTATCATACAGTGGCTTACTTAAATTGGCCAATATAGATGGTTCTCCCATGGATGTCAGATTGAAATAAGTCCCATAATATTTTGAGTTCAAAATTTGGGATGCATTCAAATATTGAAAACTCTAGTTGGTATATCCAATGTATTTTGATGCCACTAATTACAATCATTCCAAAAAGTTAATCAAAAGACCCTACGATGCTCACAAAATAAAAAATTAAATGTCATCCTACCCAATTAATCATATCAAAAAATTTATGAGGATAAAAATGGTTAATATTTTTTGTATGAAGTGGAAAATGTTGAATATCCTTGATATAAATCAAACTATTTCAAGAAAATCCCATTACTTAATTCAAAGTTCAACGGGCATAAAATCAGATCCCTAATTAAAGAGGTGAGAAATAAATTTGCATTAGATGCATTAACAACAAAATTCATATTTACTGTGGGTGAGGAATACATGGAGGTACATAAAATTAAATTGTATAGGATGTATTTATGTCAAAATGTGTGGCAAAAAGCTTATGGGTACCCAAGGAGCACCTTTGACAATCATAAATGTGACTAGATAAATGGTGGCAGGTGTGCAATAAATGGTAACACTAGGAAAGATAAAAAAAATTCAAATATTTTCATATCAATTAATTTCATATCGAGAATGATTGACTAAATTCATATATTTTTCCACATTTGACTATTTTTGTAGGACAAAATGAAATCAAATATCCTCAAAGACTAATTCTTGCTTTCTATACCCATAATTTAATGTGAAATAAGTGTAATGAGGAGCTCAATGTTTTGATGCTTCCTCTCATGTTGTCTCCAAACCTCATAAATATAATGAATGGAAATTTTTAATATGTTTTGATTGAAAAAACAAGTTCTTCACCAAGTGTAATGAGTGTATAAATATTTACAACAAACATAAAAACACCACATGCCCAAAATAACTCTCAAAACTTGAAGTGAAATATAAATAGCATAATGAATACATCTAGAGATATTGTGCAGACTATTATTCCCACTGATTTCAATCATAGGAATAACCTCAAATATTATTAAGCATTATGAATGCTAAAATGGACAAAATGAAAAGTTTTATACCAAGTATGGGTAAGAAAGCTAAGTCAATAAGTAATGTTATGAACTTCCCACTCACTTTGATTGGTATGATCACATAGACACAAGAATGGGGATTTTTTTCCTCTTTGTCCTACCATTTATTAAATGTGTATAAAATTACATAATCACATAATTGGATTTGTGTCTCAATAAGCTTGAAAAACAAAATAAAGTGTATAAAGACATTTTTTTTCATTATAAAGTAATTAGTGTTTCTATTAAAAATACTTCATTCAAAAAATAACCTGGGTTTAATTTAAGAGGCCTTAACCGTAACCCCCTAGGTTTTTTTAGGTAAATCATATTCACTCCATTGGTAAATTAGAGTGCATAAAACATGTAGAAAATAACCATGTGTTTTTTGGTGGTGTCATAACACTAAAAGAGCTAGGATGGAATTTCACTCCCAGACATCATTATGTTATTGAGAGTCATTATTCTACCAGGACACCATGTTGTCACATAAAAACATTATATCATATGATAACATGGTATCACATGCAAACATGGTATCACATGATAACATGGTACCACATGATATCATGGTACAGTAAGATAACATGGTGTCACATGACACAATACTATCACATGATAATATGGTATCATATGACACTATGGTATCATATGACACCATACTATCACATAGTACCATGTTGTTGTGTGACACCATGCTATCACGTGACACCATGCTATCATGAGATAACATGTTATCATGTGATAACATGTTATCATGTGATAACATGTTATCATGTGATAACATGTTATCATGTGATAACATGTTATCATGTGATAACATGTTGTCATGAAATACCATAATATCATGTAACACCATATTGTTTTGTAACACCATGCAGTCACATATAATTATGTTGTCACATGGTACCATGTTGTCATGTAGTAGCATGTTATCATGTGGAAGCAATGTTGCCACCCAATGGGATAGTGGCATGGTGCCACGTGGTGCCATATTATTGCTAGTCCTTAGTGACTCCAACTAGTTACTCTATTTCCCTACCTTGCTTATAAATAATTCTAAAGAAACCACACTTAACACTTTACTTAATTTTTTTCTCATCCTAATACCTTCCACCTAAACCTTCCTACTTCCAACTCAACTTACTTAATTCTAATTACCTATCTCCAATGGCTTCCACATCCACAAAAACTTAGAGTCAATCAAGGGTTATCCAAAATTATGTTTTTAAAAATCTTTTGTGTCCAGATTTCCTTTGCATGTTGGATAAGCCTAGATCCTTTGTTGATTGGATTAATCAATGCTAGCTTAGAGGCCTAGTGTAGATGCTATAACAAGATATGGCTATCAACAACCACCTATTGTGATCTATGGTTGGGTATTTTAATTGTATAAAGAGCCATTTTTATGTCTAGTTTAACAATAAAATCATATCCTTTGGCACCTTTCCATTGGATATCCATAATTTAATAGGTCTTCCACATTATAATACAAGTCTTGTTATCACCAAGGTTGTGTTTTTTGATGACAATAAAAATTATTTGGAGTCAATTTCCAAACTATCCATTGACCTTGTTAGTAAGTGTTTAATTTATTAATTAAATTGACATTTATTAATTATAATTTAATCATTTATTATAAATAATTTGGTATCCTAATTCAATTGCATGTTTTACTTTTGTTTTCATTTCAGCTAGTTGAAATTAAAGGGGGTTCCTCATAGATAATATCACCAACCAATTTCTCAAATCTATTGTCCATTTATTTCAAGAAAGAGTTATGTTGTAGGGAATACTATCAAGCATTCCCTTCTAGGTTGTTTACTATATTCTTTGTTCTCTCTCGAGTCTTGGGTGTGATTGGTGCACCATTATTTCTAGCAAGATTAAGATAGAATTGAGTTTTTCTTTCTCAAAGGACACTTGCACAATTTTCTCTTCTAACTACATTTTGGATTTGTACTTTGAGGCCTTATATGAAATCCAAAATATTACTATTCTCACTGCCCTTCATCCAAAAATGAAAGCTAATGCTTTATCTCTTGAGGAACAGGGGGTAAGTTTAGTTTTTTTAAGTCTCATTTTTTTGCTTTTTGTAACAAATAACAAACTAACAAATATTAAAATTTTGAATATACTTTTTATATTTATATATATATATATATATATAAAGTATATTTCAAATTTTAATATTTTTTAGTTTGTTATTTGTTACAATGTGAGAGTGTGTCTATGACACAAGGAAATACATTGAAATTAGAGGTCAATGTTCTCTAGAGGGCTCCAGGGATACCCAGTCCATGGAGTCTTTCTTCAATTCCTTTCAAATTGTAAAACACCCATGAACTGATTATATTTCATCTCCACTTCCATATTCCTCAAAATTTTCTTTAATGTCTTTTTCTTGTTTTATTAAATGGAAAAAATAATATTTATATTGGTTTATTTTTGTTTTTGTAGTTGACTCTCGTATCATTGCTATTGAGGATTCTTCCCCACAACACCATCAATATTTTCCATTACAAATTTCTTTTTGATTTGAAGTTTGTTATAATTTTTTAATTAATTAACTTCATAAATTACTCATTTTTTATCCACTTATAAAACTACCAATGTCTCTCCCACAAGCACATTGAGATGGAAAGGGCCAACTCCCACAAGGATGCCAAGAGGGGAAGAGATAACTCTAGTGAGCACAATCATAATGGATGATGCAGTCACCCCTATAGGTAATAACATTAATATATTCAATTTGAATTTGTTTTCATTTTATGTTTTTCAATTTACTATTTATGGATATATTATTTTTTGTGGTCCACCCAATATCTATCAAGAGACCTCAGAGTATGCAAGAGACCAACACCCCCACCACCCATCTAGATTTCGAGAAGAGGCAAGAACATCTCCCTCCCTAAAAAAATTCAATGCATGTTGTAGATTTTTGATTTCACAAATTTCTTTGTTGGTGGCCTTTTGAATGCAGATGGTCTTACATGTTTGCTATAGATTGATTTGGATGAAGAGTTTCTCAGCATTGAAAGTGGACCCTCAACTATTGATGGATTCAATCCACATCAATTTATTAAAGTTCCTAATGTGCCTTCACAAGATCCTCCTACGGCTCCCTCTTCCCTAGTTACCTCTTCCCTACCCCACATAGATAATGTAAATGTTTCTGATGATTCCCTTACTAGTTTTTCATTGGACAATCTAGTTTTAAAAAAAAATCATGTGAATTTGAAGGATGGTGTTAATGGAGAATTTAATGATTTAAAAAAATGGGAGATAAGGGCAAAATACCTTATGAAATAAATAAATACCTATTATCATAATCACTATAAAAGAGTGAATTTGTTTTCTCTTGTTCAAAATGAACTTTCAAAGATCGACGCTTTATTCTAATGAGTGAAATCTAGATTGATATCTACATACAATGTTTATAATGATAGGATTTTAGATATTATGATAAATAGGTTAGAAAATTTAAATGGACAAGCCCAAGCATATTTCAATAAATGGGCTAAAGATATCAACCTTGTTACCATTTCCCAAGTAGATAAGGATAAAGTGGTGGTAAGTTTTCTTTATTTATAGCATGTATTTTGATTATTATAATACATTTATATGTGCTTGACACATCTATTATTTATTATTTGTAGGCAAAATATGAAAATATGAAGCAAGAAACACATCTTTTTAATGTGTATTTGAAAAATGCCTACAAAACTACCTCCTTAGCAATTGCATTGAAGAAAAAGCTAGCTCTGATAAATAAATAGAACAACACATTAAAGAAGATAATTAAAGAGCATGGTATGGATCCCAACATTTTATTGAAGCAAAAAATAGATTTAGATCCTATAATTATTTCAACATGAGATGCAAAAAATAAGGAGAAGGTGATTCTTGCACAAATGAATACTACTCCATAGGATCTCTAGAAGGAGGGAGTGATAATGGAGGATTCACAAGCAGGTCTAGACAGAGGGGTTTCTATGGGTGGGGATGGCAAGTAGCTAGTGGGAGGAGAGTCTCAATCACAAAAAAGATGATTTTTCTGCATTTATATTGTTGACAATGATAGTTTTTATTATTTAAAATAGTTTATATCATGTTTATTTGAAAAACACTTGCTTTATTAAATGATGTTTTATAGTTGTTCCAAATATATATATATATATATATATATATATATATAGTGGTCAAGTTTATAAAATGTTTTGGTTCTATGGTTTGAATGAATGGCTATAATGTTCTTGCAGTTGTAGCCTTAAATGCATTGTTTATATATTCTATGAAGAAAAAGTGGAGTAAATATTATATGGATGGTTTTAATGTTCTAGTAGTTGAAATATACTAGTGGTCAATTATAATTCTCTATAGATGTTATTGTTTTATGGTTTGAATAGATGTCAATAATGTTCTAGTAGTTGTAGTCTTGAATGCATTGTTTATATATTTTATGAAGAAAAAGTGAAGTAAATATTATATGGATGGTATTAATGTTCTAGTAGTTGAAATATACTAGTGTTCAAGTTTAATGTTCTATGGATGTTATGGTTTTATGGTTTGAATGAATGGGTATAATTTTCTAGTAGTTTTAGCCTTGAATGCATTATTAAACTAATCTAGTAGTTATATTTAGCATTGAATGCATTTATTGTGGTGCAATTTAGAAATATGTGAACCCAACCATAGGTAAAATATTTATAGTTGTAGTAGTAAGAAAAATATCCTATGGTACAATAAGTATTATATGGATTTATTTTTTTCTACTATTTATAATATTGAATGCATTGGTAGGAGAAAAAGTGGAGTAAATATTGTATGGATGGCTTTAATGTTCTAGTAGTTGATATATACTAGTTGTAGCATTTGAATGCATGGCTATAATGTTATAGTTTTCGTATCCTTGAATGCATTGTTAAACTATTCTAGTAGTTATAACATTGAATGCATTGTTAGTGTTAGTGTTCTAATAGTTGTGGAATTGAATGCATTGTTAAATTGTTCTAGTAGTTGTAGTATGGAATGCATTGATTGATTGATAAATATGCAAAATATAGGTAAAAAAAAATTCGTAGTTAAAGTATTTGAATATTTTAATTCTAGAGTAGATATTCTATGGAATTATATTTTTCTAGTTACTATACTATTTAATGCATTGTTACATTGTTAGTGTTCTAGTAGCTATAGCATTTAACTAATTGATTATAGCTATATATTTTTGTGATGGTACTAATGTAAATGCGTAATAGAATAATGGTGTACCATTCACATAAGATTCACATGCTTTAATGAATGTTATAAGGAAAATTGAAATGCTTTATACAATGTTAATGAGAATTATGATTACTACATGATGAATGAGATGAATTACAAAGATAAAATACTATTTTAAATACATAGAATTTTAATAAGACAAAAAATATAAAATCTAATGTATTGAATAAGATTCATGATTTTAACATCCATGTAATAGATTAAAAATGTATTTGAACAAGATTTAATAAGAAATATTTCAGAAAATAGTAATTGTTATCCTTATTAAACTACAAGCTACGCAGTGAAAACAATCCTTGAGAAGCTTGCCCATAGTAAGATTGATTTGCAGCTACCATGATAGTGCCATATTCAGTGTTGGTATTATCATGCTATAAATAATTTTAAAGAAAATTATGATTTTTAATGAGTGACATGCATTGTAAATATAAATTAATATTTGAAATACACAATTTTAATAGGGAAAAAAATATTAATTCCAATGTATTGAATAAGATTCATGAATGTAACATCTAGGAAATAGATTAAAAAATTTAAAGTATTTGAAGATGAAAGAATAATAAATATTTCATAAAATAGTAATTGTCATACTTATCAAACTAAAATTCAGGAAGCTAAAACAATCCTCCAGAAACTTGTTCATTGTAAGTGTGATTCACATCTACCATGCCAGTGTTGTATTCAATCTTGATATTCTCTTCCTCTATATTGGTATATGTATTAGTCACACCTCTTATCTATAATATATAACTCCATGTTTCCACTAATATGTCATATGGAAACTTATCTATAGAATAACATGAAACATATAGTCTTAATCAAGTCTCTATATTTTTATCCAATCTATTTTTGAGTCTTGACTTCATGAAGGATAATGAGCTAAACACTCGCTCATCTTCCACATAACCCAAAATCATTATTCAATCAAGTTCATATAATCTAAAATATTTAGAAATACTTTCTTATAAAATGTTTCTTGGATAAATTTTTTTCCATAGATGAGTAATGGCACCATTTTCTGTTGGGTCACTTAAACATTGAAATTGATCCATCATTGTAATTCCAAACTGTGTTGAATTAGATGTAAGTAATTTTTATTTAAAATTCCATTAATATGAACTCCATTGACATCTAAAGATCTATATAAATTCATAATAATTATACCCATGTATTTGTGAAATAATGTGTTGATTTGTTCTTGACTGTTAACACTATTCTAAAAACTATGATTCATAACTCCCATGACCTCCAAAAACTCATCCCTTTGAAAACATTCTCTAATGTCAATAGCTAAACTTTGTGATATTTTGCTCAATTTAATTTGTGTTTTAGACAAAATAGTATCATATAGTGACTGTGTCATAGGTACATCTTTAGGCTCAGCTCCCACAACTTTGATTCTTCAAGAGCTTGTGTGCATTGGGATCTCAATGCCATTTACCATGACACAAATATGAATACATTTATTGAATTTCAAATAATTCTCTAGATTCTAAAAATCAGTCTAATTTTCCAAGTTCTAAAAATAGATCCATGAAAGCTTTCATTTGATGTGTAAAATGTGTCTAAACATTGACATATATGTTTTCTCAAATGTATGAAGTAAACAATATATATTGATCTATCTTGGGCACGTTTCATTAAATAGTTGATTTCCTTCAACATTGGAAAAATACTGTATAATGTGGGCAAAGTTTCTAAATTTGTTAAACAACACAACAAATCTTTTATTTTGTCAACTTCCCTATGATATTTATACATAAACCCTGTCAAAGATGGATATTCCTCAAACATTTTTCAGGCAGGTTCATACATGGAAATCCATCTAGTTTCCACATCTTTTAGTAGTTTTTTACCATTTGTTACCCCAATTGAAAATTTATGGAACTCCATGAATCTTTTTGGGCTACTTGACATTACGCATGTAAGTCACAAATAAGCTCTTCCATTTTCACAACATTATTAAATATGCTAACAATTTTGTATGCAAGATTCACCTTATGTACCATGCAATGGATTTGAATCATAAATGGAGAAAATATTATTTGTAGGAGAACATAAATACCCTTTCTATGCCCCTAAATAACTAATGCACCATTAGTACCAACACACACCACCTTTGTATCTATGGCATAATCATCCATCCCAACTCTCTCTTAACTTGTCTATAACCAATTTATGGAAGTTTTTTTCATTGTAATTTTCTACCATTTTATGGATAGCTAAAAGATGAGATTACTTTGAATAGTTTTGAAAGGTATACACATGCATGCAAACCCATGTTATGTCGTCAATTGCAGTGACCTCATTGATGGACAAAGAGATAAACAATGATCTCTTAACACTTTCTTTCAAATCTTCCATCTCAATAATGGCTAGACATTTTTCCATTTCCCAAGCACTATTATCCAACCAATGTGACTGTGGCATATCAAAAAACCCATTATGTTGAAATAAAGTTTTATAATATATAAAATTGGAAATGGGTCTTTCCTTTTTTTTAAATGTGGAAAGTAGTAGATAACTATACATATTTTTCCCTAAGATTGGACTGCATAACTTTTCCAAATTGCACTTTTATAGTTCCCCCTTTCTCAACAAGATGTTTTTGTCAATTTTTATCATTTTCATATTCATGTGCATATTTGACATGCATGTATTTTTCTCTATTTTTCCATATGTGTGCTCTTGTATCTATCTATCTAGGTGTTTCACTGATATATATATATATATATATATATATATATATATATATATATATATATATATACACACACACACATACATACATACATACATACATATATATACATATATATATACATACATATATATATATACATATATACATATATATATACATATATACATATATATATATACATATATATATATATCTACATATATATATCTACATATATATGTATGTATGTGTGTGTATATATATATATATATATATATATATATATATTCCCACAATATTTATCAATTGTGTCTAGTTTAAGTTACATTTTATGTTATTTTCCAAGGTTCCAACTTCAAATTGTACATCTACATTATGGAGGCTCATTACCATTTTGTAGGTCTTCAAGTTATATAAATGGATATTTTATAGCCCAGTCAATTTGAAAATACCTTCCTATTGTCTGTGTACTTCTCTTATTCCATCTACTTTTTAATGGAATTTTCAACAAATTCTTGTGTTTGAAAAGAACTACATTTTTCTTATGGAGTGTATAGAGGAGTATGTTATAATGAAGTGCCTAGAGGTGTGTCTTCAGGGGTGGAATTTCATCAATAAAATATTCAGGTGGTGAGAAGCTATTGGGATTAATTCTTTCTAATGAAATAGTCTGAATATCCATGTTGATTTTTGCATTGAAATGGTTTTACTATTATTCTACAATGAAAAAATTAATTGATATATTTTTTAAATAATCTAAAATTACTTATATTTGAAGTGCCTACAGTTTGCATAATTATTTTTCCTATATTTTTTGAAATAAGACATGATATTTGTTTTTTCTAGTATTTCCTTTGGTGTTTTAGCCTTGTTGGTACCTCCTAATGCTCAATTTGTGTTGTCAAGTAGTTTATTATTACCATCTACCTTTTCACTACTAGCCAGTAGGTTATGATCATGTTGCATATATCTACAACATGACACATTATTGTAGGGCACCACATTGTTATCACATGAATTCTCACTATCAGGTAATAGAGTGCAATCATGTAGGAAATAGTGGTCAAGTGACTAGTTACCATCATGCATAACATCACTATCAGGTGGTAGATTGATACCACACATCATAATGCCATCATGTGGTATATTTTCATCATGCAACATATTCTCATCACCAATTAGGTTTTCATTATGTGCTAAACTACCACCATGTTACACCATATTGTCAAACATCTAGCTTTCATCATGTGACATAATGCTAGCAGAGGTTAGGGTGATAAAATCAATCCAATGGTAGAGTATGGCCTCAAGTCTCTATTTTCACAATCTAGTAAAAAAAGATACTTTAGTGGTAAGTTCATGACCTAAGACTTCTAGGAACATATGTATTATATATAGATGGAAAATTACATGGATAACCCCATAATTATTGTAAATCATTGGTGAGCCAACCCCTCAAAAAAATTACATCCTATAATTTTAGGTGAAAGGATCATATGTTTCACCCTAAAAAATTACCAAATTAAAAATCCTTAAAATGGAAATTCATTAATTAATTAATTAATATTTACCACTAAAATTTACCCTAAAAATAACTTAAGGGCCTTTGTTGGGCCACATTTGCTGGATGAAAACTAAAAAATAGCAAGTATTAAAAAACCTAATATGTTCAATTTCCATGTTAGTAATGGCATACTAGTGATGGAATATAAAGTACTAATAAAGGATCTACAATGGTTTCATCCAATCCCAATCTAGCATACAAAATATAATAGTGAGCTAGACCTACTAGAAGGGTAACCTCCTCTATCACTTATAATAGAACTCAAAGAGATGGAAGATCTGAAGAAGGGATAAAAATAATACATTGAAAAATATGGTAAAATTACATTGGGTGGAGGTAAAGAGATTGGATTCTAAAGTTAATGTACTAAGAAAATGTTTTATGTTATTTGGATAGATCATTTATAAGTTATAATAGGATGTTATATGCTTACCTTTTTATCATAAACAATCCAAGTCAAATATGTATACAACTAAATACTAACTATACCTAAAACATTTCATAAGGAATGATACATTAATCAAAATATCCCAATTAATAATGATATTTATATTGGGCTTATTTGTGAAATAAATAACTAAGCATCCAATCCATTAATGGATGTGTATGTGGGATAGATGATTTTAGTTTGACCAAAAAATGAAAATATATGGATGGGAAGAGTAGATGGGGATATTTACCTTAAACTAAAAGGTGATAATGTGCCTAAAAAAGTGAGGATTCAATACTAGAAACTTGCAAGGAGAGCAAAAGGTGTAGCATTGTATCATGATTATTTAAGGACAAATAAAACATGGACCAAATAAGATGAAATTATTCAAGAGATTGATGTGGATAGTATCATCTGAGAATGGACACAAACAAAACATGGAATGGAAGATCAATCAAGATACCTGATAAAATACATGAGGCCATTAAATTATAACTTGAACTAATTTAATAAGGTAATGAACATTAACTTACTTGGTGAAACTAATGAAGCTAATAAATTAATGTGTTATCATCTTGGCCTGATATATGGGTTTATTACAAAGCATGCTCTAGAAAGACCTTTAAAAAAATTTACTATTATTTAATATGAGTGCAATATTGATATTTATTTCATTTAATTATTTTAATATTTATAATTTGTATTGTTGTTTCTATCTTCAGTTCATGGATTCTCATAACATTTAAGTGGATCTTTCCATAGTTATGAAGTTAAATCAAACATGGAATAAGTTTTTTAATGTTTGAGTTTTAAGCCAACCAAAAAAATTTGATCCAATTTTGATTCTTTTTTAATATTTTATTATTTTTAAATAAGGTGTAGTAGAAAGAAAAAAATGCCTAATAAGGAAAACCTAATCTAAGCAGAACATGTTGAATAGTTCCTAATCTATTGAATAAGAGTCACTTACATCCCATTAATATTTTATTTTTCATGTACATTAAAGATATATATAATGAATGATGTTATTGTTAATTATTTTTTGATATATTTTTTGGTTAACCTGTAGAATACTATTAAAAATAAAAAAATTATAGGCCCAAAACATGGTAGATGATTTTTTTTTGTAGAAATTAATATTGATATAAATATTTTATTCATGTTGTACATGGTGTATGAACCTAAAAACCAATATTAAAATAAACAATGCATACTTTGATAACAAATATACTCTAAAATAATGATGCCCATAGTCATCCTCCCATTCTTGTTCATGATGTAAATGAGCCTATAAATCTTAGCTTTACTTTTTTGTGATACACCCTTATGGATTTGGGAAAATTTTAGGGTTTACCCAAAAAACAATATTAAAATAAACAATGCATACTTTGAAAACAAATATGCTCTAAAATAATGATGCCTTTAGTCATCCTCCCATCCTTGTTCATGATGTAAATGAGTCTACAAAGCTTATATTTAATTTTTTTTGATACACCCTTATGGATTTTGGGAAATTTTAGGGTTTACCCAGTTCTATGGTTGTGATATAATATAATATAAGGGTGGAAATTTATTGATCCACTTTTAAAGGAAACGTAAGTTACTTTTATTTTTAAAAAAAATTAAAACTAAGTTACTTTTATTAAAGTGTTTTTAAGTTGACTTAAACTTTATTAAGTTGTGCACCTTGTGTTTTTAGGTTGATTTACTTTTATAAATGGGGGTGTCACTATGAAAATTATTAGGTAGTACTATGACAACTATAAGACATTATGTGATCCAATAATATAAGCATTGAAATCCAAAAATCACACTGCTTAGAACCAATAATAGAGATATTGGAATCCTATATCACACTAGTTCAAAACCAATAATAGAAATATTGGAATCTAATATCAAACTAGTTAAAAACAAATAATAATAATAATAATAATATTGGATAAATGGTGATAATATAAGTCCATATTCAGGGGCATATGTCTAGATTTAATGAAGTGATGGTTAACATAGTTATAATAAATTAGCTTTGTTGAGGTATAATGAGAGATATATCCTTATATCATGTGATTAGGATTTTTATCCATTTTGATGAGCTTTATATTGGCTATTTTAGCCACTAAGAGGCCTTGGGAACTTGCATACAAGGAGGGGTGCATTATTTACAAACCATTTAGATAGAGTCCCTTATAAACATCTTCATGGTGTCTAGGTGAGCCATAGATCAAGTCATGGAAGCCTTATTATCCTTGAAAGAGTCTAATGTGAGTGTTTCAATGAGAAAAGAGTTAAGAAAGGTGTGATTTCAAATGCAAAGTCTACAAAGATTCTCCTAGTTAGCCATACTCATCTTGGAAAGATTCATCCTTTGAAATGGTTTATGTGATATTCTTTGATGAAAAACTTGTTTTGTGTTATTTTAGTTATTCATCTAGGTCATGAGAGATATAACATTCATAATAAACCTATTTGACTTATTTTTATATCTAAATTTATTTTCCTATCAACCCTAAAAGCTTTGCATAATGCCCAAGAGATATATTATGACTCAGTCCTCATACTCCTCTCATCACCTCATGATTCCACCTTGACATTTATATGAGAGATACTATTGATCCATAAATCGACCCCTGTTATATTTTCAAATTTATAGCTCATCCTAACATTCAAGATGCCATATGGAGGAGTGTATTATAGGTTTTAGTGAAAAAATTAAAATTGTATAGCCTCTAAGTAGTCTTCAAGTGTAGATTATATGTGAAAAGGTTTTTATAATCCTTCCATAACTTACTACATATCCTAGCAGGAGAAACAAAGATGTATGGTTCATGGATAAAGCCAAAAAGGTAGTTTGTAGACTTGAATAGGTAACAAGACTCACATGTTATCTTAGTTTTGATGTTGAATGGTAGAGAAAGGGTTTATGGGAAGGTGAATAAGTTTTTAAGGTATATTTTAATGATGTTTGGACTAATTGAAGAGGTTAATAACACATGGATTTGAGAGAAAATGGAAAATAGTACTAAACCCCTCTTAAACCCTAACCCATGAATATGCATCTTAACATTACTTTAATCTTAGAGAGGTATTTGAAATAGGTATATAAACCTTTCTAAACACAAAGCAAATATAATAGATGTTATAGGTCATTCACATGATTTTAAGGTCCTTATAAGGCCTATAAGATCAATACAAAGGTCATAGGTGTGGTTCAAAACATTTTCAACCATAAATAGCCTTTAAAGAAGCATATAGAAGGTTTTTTAAGACCTTATTGAGGATATGAAGGTATAACACAAGAATTTTGGGTTCCTTCTACAAGAAAACAAACCTGTAAAAATGAAAATAGGGTCCCATGAGACTATGATCATGTTTCAAGGTTTTAGAGATATTTTAAGCATAAAATTATATAAGGAGGGAAAATAAATAAAGATCATGCAATGAAGCAATGAATTTTTTTCTTCCAAGGTACACATTTATACATGGGAGGGACTCTAAGAAAATTCATGTTGTTCACCTCAACCTTGAGCTCCTCAAGCTCAAGTTTCAACTTCAAGCTTAACTTTGAGCTCCTTAAGCTCGAGCTTGACTCTAGTTTCAAATTCAAGCTTGACTCTAATTTCAAATTTGAACTTGAATCTAATTTAAAATTTGAGATTGAGCCTAACTCCAACCTTGACCCTGATCTCAACCTCCTCATGAGTTCAATTAAGTTTTCCAAGTATGCAAGAGATATAATTGAACCACAAATTAACTTCTCTTGTATGTCTAAATATGTAGGCATTCAAGCATTAAAAGTACCTAAGTGAAATACTTTGTAGGGTTCATAGATGAAGCATGGTTTGGATATAAACATTAAAATTATGACATTGATGCATACATAAATATTGACCCTTCAACTAAAGCATAACAATGGGTTTGTGAGCTCCATGGGAACATTTATAAATATTAGGAGTCTTCAAAAGTATTAAAAAATAAGGTCTATAATCCTTTTTCATGTAAAACATTATGAAAAATAGGGGTTTCTAAAGTGGTCTAATACCCAAAAATACTTTACATCGAGTGGAAAAAGTTTGGGTTTGGGATTTGGCTTTTCCTTATCTCTCTAGGAATGCTCAATGTTTCTCCCCCCTTATTTCTTGACTTTGACAGGTGTGTTAATATGTATAGTCAATGTTCATATGATTGGGACACCTTTTTTAGGAGGGGGACTTTATCACCTTTTTGTTGACCAAATTTGACCTTATAGGTCAAAATGGGACCCCTATAGATTAAAAAAATTATTTTTAGAGGTTTTAGGGGTCTAATATTTTTTCATGGTGTATGTTATAGTCCATTTGATGTAATTTGATGATTTTTTAGCCTTAGTCATGGTCTAATTAGTTTATATGTAATTTTGAGTCACTCAGTAGGATTTTAGGGGTCATGAATGCAAGTGAAATGGTTTTCAAGGTGTACAAGCATCCTGTTTTCCTTTAAAACATCTAAGAAGTTATATTTCATATCAAAAATGTTAGTCCCATCTGAATCTTGCAGGTTATCTAACTAAAAATCAAGAAACCAACTAAAAAGGGAGGAGTTTGGCATTTGTACAGCTCATGAGGGAAGGTGACACATGGAAGAAGGTCATGGATTATCTCTTTATATTCCTTAGACTCATATCAGCACTTGACATGTGTTGGAAGTGCTAAAACATCCCCAAACCTATTATACTCCCCCTTCTAGACACATAGAAATGGTCAGTATGTTTATGCTTGGTATAGACAGTAGAAGAGGTTTTAGACTAAATTCCTTTTTTGGGTGATATTACACTTATAAATATTCATTTTCATATAAATTTTTCAAATATTATTCAATTTTGCCTTACGAATCATCTCTAACAAGTTGACTATGTTTTTCTGCTCACTGTTTATTGTACCCTATAGATTTTGCTCTAATTTTGAGAAGTACATACAATCCAATTGGTGATGTTGAGTCTAAATGATGTTAGATATCTCCTAAAATTATATCCATTATTGGTTTCAATTTTCATGTTTCATGGTGTTTTGATAGGCAAGTCATCTCATGTTGCAATAAGGTGTCACCATGTGAGGTCTCAATCAAAGTTTTCCACTTATGAAGGTTAAATTCTCTATAGGGGATTTAATGTGAATAGGATATGGTGTTTTACATGTTTAAATTCCATAAAGGCTATATATCTTCCATGTTTGGTCTCATAACTCCATGATTTGATCAAACATTCAGTCCATTTCCATTCTCAGTCATCTCTTTACCCAATTTCACTTACAGCCATGTTTAATCACATGTGTAGATCTTATTTAGTATGTTAATGGAGGTGTATTATAGGTATAAATATGTTTAAATGTATTTATAATTATTAAAATCAAGTAATAACCTGCACTTATCATAAGAAGGGACTATGTTAGTACCTTAGTCACACACAACCATATAATAAAGATATGCACCTACAGTTGCCTTCTAGAGGATGTCATGTTGAATAGGATGAATTGACACTTATTTCATAACCTTTAAAGTGTGAATAATACATTTTGATATTTTGAGATAGATATGGAACCCATTGAAGGTCAAATGTATGCACACCATCCATCCTCATACTTACTATCTACATGTGAAAGTGACTATATTTAGAGGTTGGAAACATGGTCATAGGGAAGTATAGCATACTTGGAGGCTTATATAGAATTGAAAAGGGATATTTGTGCCTTTAAAATAATGATAAAATTACTATTAGCTGTAATAGGAGTGATGAATCAATCAAATATCCACTACCTGTACATGATAATAACCACCTATAGGTAGTGCTAGCAGAGGGCTAAGGTGTCATATGAAGCATTGGAATAAGTGATGGAACTCTTTTTGAAGTTATAGTGTGAACTAAATCTCAGGGAAGACCTATTTGAAATATCAAATGGGAAATTTTATGTTTAAACCACCTTTAAGGATAGGATGACTAAGTTTAGGAATTTAATCCCTAAAAGGTGAAAATAGAGGTTTAAGCCATTTTCTAGATATCTTATAAAAAGGTTATCAAGAGTTTTGAAGCTTATAAATGTTTTTTCCTTGTATAACCTACATGTTAAAAGGGCTATGCAAAGGATGGAGGGTAGAAGATTATTGGAAGGTGTTTTTTGAAGGACCCAAAATTGCACTTTTATGCGCTGAATTCCTTCACTGTTATTTACAGGCTTTGGATAACTAAGTGACCTTGTATTCCTATGTGATAGTATATAAGAATTAATTAATGATAAGTTGTCTTAAATTTTTATAAGGATCTTGATTATGTTAAAAAAATTATCCACAAAAGTCAAGATGTAGGTTTTGACCCCACAATACTACCTATAGGTATCTTTTCATCACAAAATGTATACCTACATGCTAGCTATTGTTAGGTTATGGAGCTAAAAGCTTCACTGATGCAAATAGGGGAGGAGGTTGTTGAGTGTCATAGTCACCAACATTGATTAGGCCAATCGATGTAGGTCAGGGGTAGACAGGAAGGCAACTGACATCGACAGGAGTCGGCTAGTGTCAGTCACCTCCAGGCAGATAGGGAAAGACGTCATTCACCTGTGCGGTTCCAGAACTGCTAGTTCACGAACAGTTAGTTAAAAAACTAGTTGTTTACATGTTGAAAGGCTAATTTTAGTCTTGAGCTAAAGATCTAATTATTGTAATTAGATGTCTAATTATTATTTACATGAGATCTATTTAAGAGACTCATATGTTGTATTGTAATTTGTTCTAGTTTAGAGTTGAGCTTGGTTATCTCCTTCTGAGAGTGAAGAGAGCAAGGGTAGTTCCTCTTAGTTCCATAGGGGTGTTGAGTGTGTATGATCAAGGTGGTCTATAGGTTGTTGCAAGATCAGGTAGAAGATCTATTGGGGTACTAGTTTGGAGAATCATAAGGACTTGGTGAGGCAAGGACAAGGGTTCTTCAGGGTGTAGAGAGATCTACATGGGTAAGTAAGATCATTGATATGAAGGTGTGTGTGTGTGTGTGCAAGGTCAAAGGTGATCTGTGGGGCAGCAGGATCAAAGGTGATAGCAACATATCAGGTAGCAAGATCAGGGGATCTACTTGGAGTACATTGTGTACTTGAAGTGCATGGAGTACTCAGATTTGGAGTGCATGGAGCACTTGTGTACTAGCAGTAGTGATACTGACTAGTGGTACTGGTAGTAATGATACTAACTGGTTGGAGGTGAACACCAACTTTGTGTTTGAGTTGTGTGTTGGGACCGTAAGAGAGAGAGTGAGCTCTTGAAGAGATTTACTGTTTATACCCTAGAGGTGTGGGAGCCCTAGAGGTATGTAAGGAAGAAGACTGTGGCAATATTCTTTGTTGTATTTCCTTCTAGAAGAGTATTAATATAATTGGGTATTGTCTCTCATATTCTATGTTATTTTTGAATTCTAGTTACTTGTTACTTTTGGTTTAATTCCACATGTTAATTTGCTTGTACATGGTAATCAATGGTGCTTCTTAGATCCTAACAGTGGAGTCAGAGCATGTTTATTGTTCTAGATTCTTGACAAAGTGGTATCAGAGCTAAGGTTGTAGGGAGCAAATTTGTGTTTGATTACAGGTCACTCTTAAGGGTTTCTGATTGAGTGGGAGTATAGCAATGGTAGAAGAAAGTACACTAATAATGGAGGAATTGAAAAGCATGAATGGTCAATTACAGTTTTATGGAAAGAAAGAGTAGGTAAAGAAATATTGTTGGTTGGTAGAAGATCAGCATGAAGGAATTGAAGAAGTAGATGTTGTAAGTGTTGTTACATAGGATGCTCTGGGATGTTCCTTGATAAAATAGAATCTTGGTTTATAGATTCTATTGCCTCTTTCCATGCAGCCCCAAATAGAGGGGTTGGTGAGCCTTGTCAAAATTTTGGCAAAGGGGAAGTGTGGCTGAAATTGCAGGCGGCCAACACATGGGTGCTGAAGAAGGTCATGCAGGTCCCAGTCTTAAAGGTGCATCTAATTGCTTCAGGAAAGTTGGGTGATGAGAGATGCACAAGAACTCTCATAGTGGATGTACTTGAGTTAGCATGTGGTAAGAAAGTAGGTACTCTTTATCTACTTGCTTGTATTACTGATTCTTCTATTGTTGCAAGGACATGGCTTTGTAGGCTTGGTCACATGAGCAAGAAGGAGATGCATGTTCTTAAGTGGAAGATATATGTGTTTGACAGACTTAAGAACTAGAAAGCCTTGGTGTTTATGGAGGAGATGACAGATAGAGATCAGTGGATGGGGCTAGATACTTTTAAGTAAGGTAGTTTGGACATGGGTTTGATTCAAAGTAAGCTCACAAGTAAAAAGTCATCACTCACAAGAAAAACACAAGTATTGGCATCGGTCAGAGGGAACCGATGTCGAATAGATAGGCACCAATGTCGGTCATGTGCAGAAGGCAAAGTTGGTGGTGTCGAGTAGGTGGAGACCAATGTCGTTAGGATAACCAATGTCGATGACTTGGATAGTTGCATGAAACTCACGTCGGTTGGATACAAATTGTGTGGTGACTGAGGTCGGTCACTGGAATGGATTTTGGGTAGATAGAAAGCTATTAAGGAGTCTCAAATGCCCATGTGGAGGACTAAAAGGGTAAGTAAGCCTCAAATTCATTATTCCTCTTCTTTATACTAGTTGTTCACTATAGAGTAGGAAGGATCTAGGAAACAGTGGGAGCATGGCATGATTTCTTTGGAGAAGAACCAAACAGGAGATTTGCTAGAGTTGCCAGCCAGGATAAAAGCACTGAGAGATGAATGGATTCCTTGGTTAAAGAATAGAGAGAATGGACATGTGAGATGGAAGGCCAGGTCATATGGGCTTGAGGAAGCTGCAGGATAGTGGTATAGGTTTTGACAGGTGGATGACAAAGATGGGCTTTAGTCAATGTCAGTGTAACCATTGTGTTTGTCTTACTAGGTTGGATGATGGTCACAACATTATCCTGTTACTATATGTGGATGGTATGCTAGCTAAAGGTTCAGACATACAAGTTTTTGCTGAGCTAAAGGTAAGGTTAGTTTAATGGTTTGCCATGAAGGATTTGGGAGTAGTGAAATTCTTTGGCATGATTAATCCTAGAGATAGGGAAGATCATAAGGTGATGTTGTCATAGGATGATTGTGTGAAGGTAGTGCAGGATGCAAAATGGTAAGCACACCTATGGATGGATAGTTCACAGAATAGGGTCCCCAATCACATGATGAGGTTGAGTACATGTGTACTCCTTGAGTTTGCCCAAGCAGTGGGTGCTATCAGAAAGTTTGTAGTCAATCCAGGAAGGAAGCATTGGAAAGTGGTTCAGTGGGTTCTCAGGTATTTAAGAGGGACCAGCAGTAGGGATTCATGCTATGCAGGGTCAAGTACTTCAGATTTGGTAGGTTACTTAGATGACAAGTGTTGCACTATAGGATGTGTGGTGGTTAGTCTTCAAGATTGAGCTTGAAGAGGGATACAAGCCAAGAAATAGATTAGACAGGGTACAAGTACAAGTACAGTGCAGCTATTTATCTCCAAGTGGGAGATTATTAGGTTGTGGAGATAAAAGCTTCACTAATACAAATAGGGGAGGAGGTTGTTGAGTGTCATAGTCACCAGCATCAGTCAGGCCAATCGACATCAGTCAGGGGTAGATAGGAAGGAAACCGACATCGACAGGAGTCGACTGGCGTCGATCACCTCCTGGCAGATAGGGACTGACGTCGGTCACCTATGTAGTTCTAGAACTACTAGTTCATGAATAGTTAGTTAATGAACCAATTGTTTGCATGTTGAAAGGCTAATTTTAGTCTTGAGCTATGGATCTAATTTTTGTAATTATATGTCTAATTATTGTTTGCATGAGATCTATTTAAGAGACTCATGGGTTGTATTGTAATTTGTTCTATTTTAGAGTTGAGCTTGGTTATCTCCTTCTGAGAGTGAAGAGAGCAAGGGTATCTCCTCCTAGTTCCATAGGGTGCTGAGTGTGTATGATTAGGGTGGTCTGTAGGTTGTTGTAAGATTAGGTAGATGATCCACTAGGGTACTAGTTTGGAGAATCATAAGGACTTGGTGAGGCAAGGACAAGGGTTCTTCAGGGTGTAGAGAGATCTACATGGGTAAGTAAGATCATTGATTTACAGGTATGTGTGTGTGTGTGTGCGAGGTCAAAGGTGATCTATGGGGTAGTAAGATCAAAGGTGACAACAACATATCAGGTAGTAAGATCAAGGGAGATCTACTTGGAGTACATTGTGTACTTGGAGTGTGTGGAGTACTCGGGTGCATGGAGCACTTGTGTACTAGCAGTAGCGATATTGACTGGTGGTACTAGCAGTAGTGATACTAACTAGTTGGAGGTGAACACCAACTCTATGTTTGAGTTGTGTGTTGGGACCATAAGAGAGAGAGTGAGCTCTTGAAGAGATTTATTGTTTATACCCTAGAGGTGTGGGAGCCCTAGAGGTGTCTAAGGAAGAAGACTGTGGCAATCTTCTTTGTTGTATTTCCTTCTGGAAGAGTATTAATACAATTGGGTATTATCTCTCATATTCTATGTTATTTCAGAATTATAGTTACTTGTTACTTCTAGTTTAATTCCGCATGTTAAGTTGCTTGTACATGGTAATTAATGGTGCTTCCTAGATCCTAACAGTGGAGTCAGAGCATGTTTGTTGTTCTAGATTCCTGACAGCTATAGGGTTACCATGAAGAATGGGCTACATAAACTTGATAGCATACCTAAATAAAAGTATTAAATGAATAATTGTAGCTATATAATGGTGTTTATATATTCAATAGGGTCATAAATCATGAAAACATGGCCTAAATCATACAATTACAACTACAGTTGTCCCTTCTTTTGAAGGTACTCACAATTGAATATTAGTTTCCAAATCATTCATAGTAGGATTGAGCATGAAGATGTAAATGTTGATTTATGAAGGATGAATCTATATTATCTCAAATTATTTCCAAATAATATGTATCACTGGTTTGAAGGTGATTTTTTATCCATAAACCCATGTTCTACCTCAACATAGTCAGTTGACTGTTGTAGACAATGAGCAAAAATTAGTGATCTCAGTGTAGATGTAGCATGAACATGAATCATGTGGGTCAAAACCAATATAAAATGACCCTAAGGAAATATATTTGGGTCTATAATAATTTAATTCAAGCTAAACCATACAAGACATCTATAGGTATAGTGTCTTGAAGTAACCACAGTCAGAAGATGACACTCAACCTTGACTAAGTAAGGTGTATGGATGGGTATCTAGAAGGTTAGAGTGATGAATGGATTTGGAATACATCCATAATTATTATATAAGTTTTAATAGGATTATATCATATGAAAATAGTTCATATAAGGGAGTCATATCAAATAATTGATAGTCCATAGTCAAAACCATGCAGATAGTACTCTTCTCCAAGTTTGTCTTAAGTTTTAGTGATTTTGGAAGGTCAAATGACCTAACAAAAGACCCATTTTTTGTGTAGATAATATCCAAAAATTTAATAATACCATAAAACTTATTGTTTTTATTTTAAAATATGGGAAATGCCTTCTATTTTGTCTTAAACAGAGGGTACTTTGTTTATGCACAAACTAGCAAGTAATGAAGAAAGAAAGTGATAAAGTGAACTAGGAGATTATTAAACATTGAATGGAAATCAGATAAGTTTTATAATTAATATTAAAAAATGATAAAACATTAATAAAGGCTTTAATCTACACAATTGGTCCAAACCTACAAGAGTTACAGGTAGGCCTATTAGGCAAGGTTTTGGCCTAAAGCCCAAATGAGGAGTCACTTTCATTTCCAACTACAAGAGAGATTTATAATCCATTTACAAATGTATATGGGGGTATAATGTATTTTTAAAATATATTGGTATTTATACAAATAAAAAATAATGACATTTTTGACTCAAGAATAACATTAAGCCTATGTAAGTGGAGAAAAGAGCTTGATAGGGCAAATTCGAGTGCCCACATCTTCTCTAAAGATTTGAATGGATATACAAGAAGGTTGGAGGTTTTAAAATTGGTTTTGAACATCACATTTGTGGAACATCCCATTTTTATTAACGAACCTTAAGAGCAAAAGTGGTCTACAACCCTTGTAAGCCCTAGATAAGGACCCGATTGAGAAAATGAGGATGGAAAGAAATTATAATGGACTATAATGTCATGAGAAATGATTGTATGATATTGAAATATCTTAAAGTATCCCCCCATAAAATTTTATTTTGACCTATTTATATGGATAGGGTACAAAATTGGTTCTTTTGACTATTTTATGAATTGTGCAGGTTCTAGGAGGTTTCAAGAGATGAAATCAAATTTATAAGGAATATTGAGAATTTAGATAACTCCCAATTTCCATTTCATGATTTTTTTCTCCTAAGTGTTCCTACTAGCTACTTCATCTCAGCTAATTAAAACTAGCAAAGTGAGCAAGATAGTGAGAAGGGTGAAACTTCAAGTGGGAATCTTTTCAAGGTGTGCCTGATGCTTGTAAGGACATGGATGGTATTACCACATTTCATTAAATCCATTATATGTATTTTCATGATAAAATGAAGCCATTTTGGAATCCAGGTGTACAAGGTGTGTGTAAGAGGATTTTTCTTTAACTATAGGAAGTGATGTCTCATTTTTAGAGGAATTCAGGTGATTAAGACTACAACCAATTCATGAAGAAGCATGTCTATAACCCTTCCCCCTCAATCCAATAATTAGACATGTACCTAGTTAGTTATGAGGCATCCAAGAAGTCCAAATTAGGAAGGTAATTTTTTGAGCCAAAAAAAGGAATGTCATGCCACATTATAAGAGTTTCGTGCCTTGGATTGACACTTGTGTTTCTTGACTTTACATGATCAGTTTCACATTCTCTTTTCATGCACATCTAACTCCTTTTATTAGTGTTAAAAGTGTCCTTGTTACCTTTGGACTTCTTTCTTCTCTTCTCTCTCAAGTTCTATAAGTACTAGCCATTTTGGCCTTTGTAAAATATGATCCACCTAAGTATGGAAAATCCTTGATCATTTGTATACCATGGATCAATAAAGACTACTAATTTTACCTCTTATATGACTATTCATAGTGTGTTCACTTGAAATATTGATCTTACTTAGTGATGACTATTGTTTCCTTAGCATTGTTATCTCATTCTCTCACTTATTTATAGCTTAAAAGCTTCTTCTTATAGGTCATGTGAAGCGTTTTATGAAATGTCAAGATTGAGTGAGTTAGTATATTCATTTTTTCCATTATAGGCCTCTTATCTAGTCTTCATAGCCTAAACATTCATCACAACCTCATAATAAAATATTGATGTGAGAAGATTCAAATTAGAGAAGTGTGTAGTTAGTCTCTTGGTCTCATGTGTAACATGCAACTAATTGGTAG
Organism: Torreya grandis; assembly: GCA_037957365.1. NCBI lineage: Eukaryota > Viridiplantae > Streptophyta > Pinopsida > Cupressales > Taxaceae > Torreya > Torreya grandis. The sequence continues at coordinate 385,554 of JARHVA010002668.1, forward strand.
TCATCAATCAATTTGGTGTATCATCACCTTTAGGATAGTTTACTTTTAGTTTTCTATCCTTTTTCTTTACAATCATAGGTATATTAGTGATCTAAAAGTGGTACATCAAGGTAGCCAGCCCTATCTAGAAATTCAACTCATTCTTATGCTACCTATAGCTTAGAGGTGTTTCAATTGTGCCACTTGGATGAAGAGAGCTGAGACATATTCTCAAAGGGTGAAAAACTAAGTGATAATAGTTTTTGCAATACCTAGTGGGACTCATTATCCAAAAAGTTAAAAGTTTTGTGGTGTTGTCTTTCAATACATCAACCTTTGGAGGTATCTATCTAATCATTAATGATGACTTCAAAGTTACATCAACTAGTCAAGAAACCAAGGTTTTATTTTTAAATATTTTTGGTAATTTTTCTCTATGTTATTGCTTCCCAATAAAGTTCCATGGTTAGTTTTGTTGTTGAGTATTGTTTTACATAAGTTGGTGAGATATCTCAAGTTTATGACATTCCCTATTAGCCTTTTTATAATCCTTATTAGCCTTATCATGATCTTTACTAGCTTCAATATGACCCTTATCAACCTTGTCATGAATTATACCACTCATATAACAATCCTTCTCAATATCCTGCTCCTCCTAGTCAACCTAGTCACTTCTCAAATCAATCTATTTCCACTTTTAAGGAAACTCTCTTGGGATATGAGAGGTACATGATGGATATTAACACACTAAGGGTACATGGTCAAGATATTCTTATTCATCTCATTAATAAGGTGAAATGTTCATTATATATGGTTAAAAGAGAGTGGACACCCATTAAGAGAGCAAATTAAGAAAGGCTCATAAGTGAGATGCTAGATATGAGTGTCCTAATTTCATCTTTAGAAGATAAGATAAGAATTCAAGAGGAACAACCTCAAAAAATCTATCCCTCATATCCACTTCCCTAAGATGGTTATTATTTTTACATTATTTCCACTCATGAACCTAATTGAGCTTATCAAAGTCATCTTTTTCCCGATCAGCTAGAAGAGAGAGTTGGAAAGACAAACCTTATTTTTGAAGAAAACCTTGAGAGGTAGATTGAGTTATCCAAAAATAAAATGAATTAGTCAATATTATCAATAAGGGAAGTGGAATATAAAACCTCATTTCCCTCTCCCTTGCTCACTTACTCTCAAGAAAGAACTCCTAAATTTTAAATTCCAAGTTGGAGACAAGGTATAGAATCCAAGCCTAAAGAGATCCCAATTTTCTTGAACACTTCATCAACCCCTCAAATTTCATCACCATCTTAAGAAGAGACTCCTAATCATAACACCCTAAACTATGATAAGATAGTGAAATCATGGGAAAAGAAATGGGATTAAATCCTAGATAAAGAGTGTGAAGTTGAAAAAGACCTTGATCATATGCAATCCCCTCCCACCCTTCCTCAAGATATGTATTGTTTTCCATATCAGCCTTCTTGTACTCCTTATCCTCATGAATATGCCTATGAAATTCAAAAGTGACTTTTCCAAGAGAACCTAGCTAAGTAAATTGAGGAGTTAGGTTGACAATGAAATTATTGAGCAAGGTGTGATGGAAGGTTTATAGTCAAAAGAATATCCTATGCTTAAATACACCCCATCTAACCTTGTTCAAGAGAGTCCTCAAGCTAAATAAAATTTGAATGAAGATATTGTCAAATTGAAGGAAGAAAACCAAGTTATTTTATCTATATACCTCATTCTCAATCTAATGTTGAGTTCTATGTGCCACCTCCACCAACTAGTTCATCTTATGCTCACCCCATCACCATTTTCCTTGATGGACATGTGGTATGGGAACTGAAAAAAGAGAATTTGGTTGAGAATAATTTATAACTTTTAATTGAAGAAAATATAGCTCCTTGAAAGCCTCTTTGGGCTAATTCACCTGATTACAAGATGCCTAGTCTTGGAATCACTAAGAAGGAGAAGGAAATTGAGGATATTTCAGCCCTTGAGAACCAAAAGAAGATTATAATAATTGATATGCAACCTAAGATTCCTCAAGAGTTTCCAAATTTTGAAGAAGAAATAAGTCATTGTGTTGACTATTTTTGTTCTGTTGATAATGAAGAATGCCTTCCTTATGTCAAAGAAGAAATATTAGATGAATATTTTTGGATTATATAGAACAGGATGAAAGAGATTCTCTTATTTTTCCCCTTCATGATGTTAATAAAAGAGAAGATAAGGACTTTTGGTAATAGTTTATAAGCATTTTCAATGAGTTTGAGTCTCTCAAGGGGTCTACAACTTTCTTAGAGTTGATTGTAAGTGATGGTAAGATAGATGACATTTTTAAAAATGTCATAGATGAGCTAGGGAAAATTTCACCTCAGACTTTTAAGGTCAAAACAAGCTTATATTATCCTCAATCTTCCAAGGAACAAGAAACTACTCCTCTTGAAATCATGCCTACAAAGAAGATGCAAGCATTTGTAATGAGTTTGAGTCTCTCAAAGGGTCTAAAACTTTCTTAGAGCTGATTTCAAGTGATGGTAATAAATATGACATTTTTCAAAATGTCATATATGATCTAGGAAACTTTTCACCTTAGACTTTGAAGGTCAAAACAAGCTTCTATTAGCCTCAATCTTCCAAGGAACAAGAAACTACTCCTCTTGAAATCATGCCTACAAAGAAGATGCAAGCATTTGTAATAAGTTTGAGTCTCTCAAGGGGTCTACAAATTTATTATATCTAATTTCAAGTGATGGTAAGAAAGATGAAATTTTTAAAAATGTCATAGATGAGCCAAATCAATGTTCACCTTATCCTTTGAAAGTCAAAACAAGCTTCTATTGGCCTCAATCTTCCAAGGAACATGAAACTACTCCTCTTAAAATCATGCCTACAAAGAAGATGCAAGTTGATTATGGGATGAAGATTAGGCAATAGTATGAGGTATGTGTATAAGGCCAAGTGGAATAAATTTACATTGGAGACCTATTTGAAGATGGTCTACTTGAGAGCATAGCAAGTGAAGTGCCAAAAAATAGGTTTGATCTACTAATCATCCAATCCAAAGAGTAACATGCTTGGCACTATGGTTCATCTCATGAAGAAGAAGATTAAAGGAACTTTATTTTTTATCCTAGAAAATAATTATGTTTAGTTTCTAGTTGTTCATAGTTGTTTGGATTTTTTCCCTAAGTGCTTTGAGCACACGTGTGTCGGGTTGAGTGTGTTTACTTTGCCTTATGTGTGTCTTTTATTTTGTGTGGTTAAGGTAATTAGTTTTATTATCTTGTTCAAAGACTTTTTGTCAAATTTTGGGTCTCCTTGTTTTGTTTCAGACTTTAGATGACTCCCTAAGCCCATGGATAGGATAAGGCTATTGATCTTTAGTATAACAAGCATACTACCCCTATGAGTCACTAATTTGTTAACCAAATTTGAATTTATAGGTCAAATTAGGACCCTTAAAGGTAAAAGCTTGATTTTTAGAGGTTTTAGGGGTCTAATATTTTATCATGGGGTATTTTATAGTCCATTTTATGCCTGTTTAGCCTTAATCATGGTCTAATTAGTTTATATGTCATTTTAAGTCACTTAGTAGGCTTTTAGGGGTCATGAATGCAAGTGGCATAGTTTCCAAGATTTACAAGTGTCATATTTTCCTTTAAAATGTCCAAGAAGTCAGATTACATATCAATAATGTCATTCCCATCTAAATATTTTAGGTTATCTAACTAAAAATCTAAAAACAAATTGAAAAATGAGGATTTTGGCACTTGTACGACCCATAAGATAAGGTGACACATGGGATAAGGTCCTATAATGTCTCTTAATCTTGATAAGACTCATATAAAATATTTACATGCTTTGGAAATTCTAAAAAAGTCCCAAATCCATTATACTCCCTTTCTTCCCTTTTAGACACGTAGACATGGTCAATGGGTTTATGTTTGGTATGAATAATAGAAAATGTTTCAGAAAAAATGACTTTGGGGGGTGATATTCCACTTAGATATCTTAATTTTCATAATAATTTATCAAATATTTGTCATTTGTGCCTTATTAATCATCTCTAACAAGTTGACTATGTTTTTTTAAATAATATATAGAGTTGGTTCCAAGTTTAATTATTATCCATAAACCCCTGTTCTACCTTAACATAGTCAATTGACTGTTGTAGATAGTGAGTAGAAAATAATGCTATCAGTGTAGATGTAGCATGAAAATGAAGAAAGTAGGTCAAAAAATATATAAAATGACCTTAAGGAACTATATTTTGGGTCTATAAGTATTTAATTCAAGCCAAATTATGTAGGACATCTATAGGTATAATGCCTTGAAGTAAACACAGTCAAAAGATGACACTCAACCTTGACTACGCAAGGTGTATGGAGGGGTATCTAGAAGGTTAGAGTGATTAATGTATTTTTAATACATGTATAATTCTTATTAAATTTTAAATAGGCTATTATCATATGAAAATCATGAATATAAGGGAATCATATCAAATAATTGATAGTCCATAGTCAAAACCCTATAGACTTTTAATTTCAGTACTTTAGTCTATATTAAATTTTAGTACTTTCAAAAGGTCAAATGACCTGATAAAAGGCCAATTTTTTTGTATAATATATAAAATAATTTAATAATCCCATATAAATTTTGGTTTATTTTTGAAAATAGGGAAAGTGCCATTTGTTTTTTACTGAGATAGAGGACACTTCTTTTATGCAAAAACTGGAAGGTAATGAAGAAAGAAAGTGATAAAGTGAACCAGGAACATATTAAACCTTGAATTTATGTTAGATAAGTTTTATAATTAATAGTAACACATTATAAAACATTCATAAAGTCTTTAAGCTACACAAGTGGTCCAAACCTACAAGATTTGCAAGTATGCCTATTATGCAAGGTTTTGGCCTTAAGCCCAAATGAGGAGTCACTTTCACTTCTAACTATAGAAGAGATATATAATCCATTTGTAAATTTATATGGAGGAATAATATATGTTTCCAAGCTCTTGGTATTTAGACAAAGCACAAAGGAGGCCATTTTTTTACTTAAGAACAACATTAAGCTTGTGTAAATGGAGAAAAGAGCTCGATATGGCAAATTTTAGTACTCACATCTTCTCTAAAGATTTGTATGGAGATCCAAGAAGTTTTTTGGTGTTAATAAGGTTTTTTACCATCACATTTGTAAATTTTTATCAGTTCCAACATCCCATTTTTATGAACAAACCTTAAGACTAGAAGTGGTCTAAAACCCTTGCAAACCCTAGGTAAGGACCCAATTGATAAAATGAGGATGAAAAGTAATTATAATGGACCAGAATGGAATGGAAAATTATTTTAAAATTTATAATACTCTTTAGGGCTCCCCACCATCAACTTTTTTACTAACTTATCTATATCGATAGGGTAAAAAATTGGTTCTTTTGACTATTTTATGAATTTTGTAGGTTCAAGGAGGTTTCAAGAGATGAAATAAAATTTGAAAGGAATATTGAGACCTAAGATAACTCCTATGTCCATTTAATTCTTTATAAAAACTCCTAATTGTTCCTACTATCTTCTTCATCATAGCCAATCAAAACTAGCAAAGTGAGCAAGATAGTGAGAAGGGTAAAACTTCAAGTGGGAGTCTTTTAAGGTGTGAATAATGCCTCTAAGTCTATGGATGTTATTAAAAAAAATTAATTTGATCCATTTTATGTATTTTAATGAGAAATTTAATCCATTTTTGAATCCGAGTTTACAAGGTGTGTGAAAGAGGAGTTTTCTTTGACTATAGATAGTGATGGCTCATTTTTAGAGGAATCTAGGTGATTAGGATTACATCCAATGCATGGAGAAAAATGTATGTAATCCTTCCCCATGAATACAATCATTATAACTATGCCTAGTAAATTATGAGGAATCCAAGAAGTTAGAATGAGGAAGGTAGTTTTACGAGCCAACAAAAGGCATGTCATACCACATTGTAAAAGTTTCATGCCTTGGATTGACACTTGTGTTTCTTGAATTTACATGATCAGTTTCACATTATATTCTCATGCACATGAAACTCATTTTATCAATGTGACAAGTATCCTTGTGATCTTTGGACTTCTTTCTTCTCTTCTCTCTCTTAGGTTCTATAAGAACTAGCCATTTTAGCCTTTGTAAAATATGCTCCACTTGAGTATGGTGAAGCTTTACTCATTTTCATATCATGGATAAGTAAATAATATTAATTTTACCTTTTTTATGACTATTCATAGTGTTTTAACTTTAATTATGGATCTTTCTTAGTGATGACTATTATTTCCTTAACATTATTGTCTCATTCTCTCACCTATTTGGAACTTGAAATATTCTTCTTGCAGGTTATGTGAAGTGTTTTATGTAGTTTCAAGGTTGAGTGAGTTAGTCTCTTCATTAGTGATACTATATGCCTCTTTTTTATTACTCCTATCCTAAACATTCATCACAACCTCATAATGAAATACTGATGTGAGAAGATTTAGATTATAGAAGTGTATGCCTAGCTAGTCTCTTGTGTGACATGTAGCTAGTTGGTAGTGATATAACAATTTTGTGTATCACCACATTTAGGATAGTTTAATTTTATTTTTCTCTCCCTTTTCCTTATAATCATAGGTATAGTAGTGATCTAAAAGTGGTACAGCAAGGGAACAAGCCCTATCTAGAGATTCACCTCATTCTTAAGCTACCCATAGCCTAGAGGTGTTTCAATTGTGATACTTAGATGAGGAGAGATGAGACATATCCTCAAAGGGTAAAAATTAAAGTGACAACACTTTCTTCACAATGCATAGGAAGCATTATTCTATTTGAAACCTTCAATAGTCACTAGTAGGGTGCTTGTAGGATAATTAATCCTAACATTTTTAAAGGTTTTAAGCTCAAGCCCAAGTAAAATTGTTGTGGAATCAAACTCAAATCACACACTTGAGTCTGAGCTCATGTATCTAGCCTCCATGCATCAAGACTCTATCAAGTCAAGATTTCCCAAGCATAATGCATAGTGTGGTCATGCAATCAATTATATTTAAATTCTTCAATAATGACTATCAAGGTGCATGTGGGATAATTATCCTAATGTTATAAATATTTTATTGAGCTTGTCATGGACATACTCAAGTTGAATTATCATGGCCAAACCCAAACTACAGTACCATGTCCAAACCCTAGCTACATTATAGTGATTGATATTGTGTACCAAGAAACCACTAAGGTGAGTTATCCAACATGAGGAAAAGTACAAATGCAAAACATCAATTATAGATTGGTCTTATGACAAATCATTAAAGTGATTGATTGAATATATCAATAGGTTAAGTATTTATGTCACTCCCAATGTGGGACTAAAAATCCCTTGTTTTATATAATGGATGCACTCAAGCCCATCTTTCATCTTGACCTCAAACTCAACCCTAAGTTAGTATCAGTTAAGTCAATAGACTAAGCTCATTGATAAGATTAGTCTTACATGTAATATGTAGGTGATGAAAGGATATCTATATACTAATGGAATGTGTATCAACTTGGTTCTGCATGAACCATTTTTTTGAGCTTGAGCTTAGTGATATCATTATGGGAGGATAAGAATTAGGGAATGCAATAATAATAAGACATGGATAGATCTCATATTAAAGGTTATGGAGAGTGCTTATGATTTGATATGAAGCTCATCATTTAGATAATTCAATTCAAATCTAATATCAACATCAATCTTGACCTTGAACTTGAGTCCAAACTCATTGATCTATTCAACATGAACAAGATTAGAAAGATTAGTTCCACATGGACTAAGAAGGCAGATAAAGAGGGTTTATATGTTGGAGTTATATAGAGATGCTCATTCTTACATTAGACATTTTGACTAAGTGAAGGCACATAATTGGTCTAGAAATGCACACAAGGTAATGGCTACATGATTTGAGTAGATCATGGAGAAGGCATTGCATCAAAGAACATAGAAAAACCTAGGACATTGATTTAGACTCAAGTCAGCTAACTTGGATGAGCTCAAGCCTTACCTTAACCTTGGGATAATATAACTCAACTCTAAGATCCTCTATCTTGAGTCCAAACTTTTTGAACTTGAGCCCATCATGAAATATTTACATGCCATGAAAAAAAACCACCTAAAACCCTAAACTAAAGGGTATATTTTTTGGGCTCATTGATGTGGAAAATGTATAGGTATGGGTTTTAACACCTCATAAGTAGTCAATCAATTTGATGATGAAACTTGAAGTCTATATAAATGACAAGGTTAAGGTCTATCACAAGGATTGAAGTCATTAATGGAAACTATAGGGCATATGTGGACATCAAGCATGAAATGGATTTGTAAAGATTATTCATAGATTTTATGATCACCAACAGTATTTCAAAGTGGGAGATAGTCGACAACCTTAAAAATAAGCCATAAATTTAACATGTTGGTATTACAAAGGTTAGTTGACATGCTAATAAGGCTCTCTTACTAGAGAGTTTTTGAAGAGGTTTTCAACCTTGAATATCTCTACATAAATCAGTTTAAGGTCAAGGGTTATGATAGACTATCTAGTGTTTCATTTGGGTGAAGATCCTTAAGTAAGCTAAATGACCTCCTAGTTACCTTCCAAGTTACTTCAAGTGCATGTGTAGGATCATAGAAGCTTAAAGTTCCATGTTTCAAAAGAGAATTTAGTCTTGAATGAGGTCACAAGTTTTCAAGGAGATGTGAGTCTTGAAACATGGTTAAAAAGTGTCTTGAATTAGAGTGAATAACTAAACTAATCAATGAATTAGAAAAGTTTCATCAACATAAGTATCTTTAAAAACTTAATGATGTTTGGAGCTTAGAGGGGGATGTATAGGTCTATAGGATTTAAGTATAAGTGTAAAGCTTTATGATGATTTAAAAGAATCTTTAGTGTAGGAAGATACAAATAGATTTGTAACCTTAACCAAGAGGTCAAGCATGAGAATATATAAGCATAATTATAGGTTTGGGATCTATTATGGGAAGAGAGGATGGTGGTGGATAAATATATGCCTCAATTTCACCTTCTCCATTTATGGAATATGCATTAAATGGGCCATAGAAACCAAGTATGGTATAGGGTGCTGAAGGAGAAATAAATGGGGACTAAATGTAGTTTATAGCTATTAATTCATGAGAAAACATGCATATTGATTGCATAAAATTATAATATTCACTAGTTAATACCACATGGATGCCAATGTAACTACAAGAGGAAGGTGGTTGACCAAAAATAAGCCTTCTACTTTACCTCTATGCCACACCACTATTGATGGCCATCAATGTAGTAGCCCTAATATGTAGAAAAGGGATGATGGCATATTTACCTTCACCCATTTTTAGATTTAAAACTAAAATTCAAATGTAATGAAATAATTATGAGCATCTAGTTCTCTCTTCCTCTCTCTCTCTCTCTCTCTTCTTGTTATCCTACATATAGGTCTTAAAAAGACTTTATTTGGAGGATTCTACTTAGTTGTAGTAAGAATCTACTCTTTTGACTTATGTCAAATGCCTTTGGATCAATAAATATTACATTATGTGAAATTATTAGGATTTTTTTATCTTCTTTATGGATAATTTCTTTTCTCCTTTGACTTTTGTCTGACTCGCCTCACCTCTATGCAATAACCCACTCTTTTGTAAATCATACACTATTATAGGTCTATTCTATGTATATATTATCTATTTTTAGGCCATATTCCCTCTTAAATCACACAAATATTGTAACCTCTATATGAAACACAAGTTTATGAGAGATTTAACTTGAATATTATGTACCTAATTTAGTCTTATAGGTTTCATTATGAAATTTTCAACAAATAAAGGAGATATACATTCTAGTCCATCACCTTCTTTTGGCTTTTATTTAGTTATGTTTTTATTTATCCCTTTTCCTTATTACATCATTAGAGTATTCTAGATTAGGTTATTCACCAATGGATCCATACCTATCTACAAAATCACACCTCACATAAGGTCACCCATAGCCTGAGGGGTGTTTTCGTTGGGTCAGTTGGAAGGAGGAATCTTGAAACCACTCCCCCAAAGGGTGTTTTCCAACTTGACAACAATTTATATCATGCCTAATGGGACTTGATACTTAGAGAATTAAATATATTTATTTATAATTCATTATTTTTATTGTAAATTTATAGCTATTACATACACATATCTATCACTTAGAGACTCTGAATGAGATTCAGACGATCCTAGTTCTAGACTAATACCTAGAGTTCATGCTAGAAGTAACTACTAGAGAATCCTCTAGAGGTAAAGAAGATAATTTTTTTGAGCTAACATTTGATATATAAATAAGGAGAAGATATCTTAGGACTGATCCACACCATATATCTTCTCCTTCTACCAATTCCCCACAACACATCCCATTAACATTCTAAACCTTAAACATGGATATCCTTAGGAACTAAGATTTTATCACATTTAATCAAGGGAGTCCACTAAACCTTACCCAATATGATGATATACTTATAACAACCCTTAATTTTTTTTACTATAGAGGAAATAAATACCCCCATTAAACATATTAAAGATATTATAAACATTTATGTAGTAGATCATGTTATCCAAGTTAATTTTCTAATCAAATTGTTAGTTGCCTCCTTTAATCAAAAGGCCTTGAAGTGGTATAGGGGTTTGAGGATGAATTCCATCAGCACAAGGGATGAACCTAGAGAAGCTTTATATAGGTAGTTTGAAAAAAAATTAGGTCATTTATCCTTGGTTGATAAATTGACAACCATTAAGAGAGTACTACATGAGTACATATCTGATTTCAACTTCATATTTCAAAGGACATGGGATATGATCCCATAGTTTGTAAGGCCCACACTTCATTATGATTTTATATACTATCTAAGAGCATTTAATAGTGACATCTCAATTATGATATAATATATGGGTGGTAGAACACTTTCAGATGCTTATGAGGTAAACATTAGGGTCTAGAATAGTCTCATATAGGTTGGAAATATTACACCAAGACTTACCATGCCCATATTTTATAAATTACATCCTTCACCACCTACCCAACCAAAATTATCCCCCATTCCTATGTCTATAATTTATCCTTCTAGCCAAGCACCAACTCCTCTTAGTGATCTTCATTACGTGAAGAGTCTACTTTAGAATTTAGGGAATAATTTAATTGCCTTTAAGAAGAAACAAGTACAAAGAAGTATACCTTATCAGCCATATAATCAATCTCTCCAACCCAATAGGAAGCTCTTCTAAGGAAATTATCAAGTACAATGTAATATCACCCATGCTAAACCCTATAAAAACCATAATCCCCTTACTCCAATCAATTCAAAGGCAATTATGCTTGTCCAAAAAAACCTTTTCCAAGATTATGAGTGGTGTTATCCTTGTATCCAACCACCTAATCAAACAACTTGTCCTAATGGTGTCCTTAATTAAGAATTGATGGTACAAATCCTAAGACCTATTCAAGAGAAACAAAATGAAGTGCCACCTCAAGGATAAGCTTCTCAAAGTCAAGTTCAAGTTGATTCTACACTCTTAAATTAGAAAGAGTAAGAATATTATGGGGTAAATTAGATAGAGAGTCAAAACATGGCATTTAAATCAAAAGGAACCAATATAAGAGCAAAGAAAAGGGATGTTGAGGTGGAGAAATAAAATATTAAGGGTCTTACATCATCTTCCAAATATAACATATCCAACCTAGACAAGCTTAGGAGGATACTGTTGTTCCTAAAAATTAGTCAAATTTTGGTATCACTTATTTCAACATCCTTAATCAGATGAAGGAGAAAAATTTTAGCATTTAAATATGGTAAAGTTTATCTATGCTAAGACAAAAGAACTTTTTACAAGAAACCTTATCAAATCTTAGCCTTGTAGGTGAATCATCCGAAAAGAAAAGGTCCACCTCATCAACATAGCTTATCCTAAGGAATTTAATTCAAGTATAAGTGTTAAAACCCCACCTTTTTATATATATCCTTGATCATAGGTAATCACTTAGTTCATAATTTCATGATTGATAGTGGTGTAAGTAATTCTATAATTCCCAAACAAATTGTTGACAAGTTAGGTTTGGAATATGAGCCTTTCTCTAAGAGATTAATTTAGTTATATGGTATAACCATAAAGATATTTAGAGTAATAAAAGGATTTAAACTCACCTTTCATGCTTACCCCTACTCCTTAATCCCTCAATATGTTTTCATCATAGACCTTCCCCTTTGCTTTACATTGTGTCTATCTAGAGATTTTACTACCAAAATTGGAGGTACCTTTCATAATATTAGTCTCATATGTTTTTCAATACCAAGTATGGGATTAAATTTATGATCCAATCTAAAAATATTTCAAATAATCATGTGGAGCCTTATACACCAAATGTTTCCAATGTCAGTTGTACCATTCTTGACCAAGAAGAAGATGTGGTGGACCATGAACCAACTACACTCCTTGAAGGTTTTCCTAAAATTTTCCTTAATTAATGTATTAGTGAGTAAAATTATTATGGCCCATAAAATATGTTTGATCACATTGGTCTTGGCACCTACTACTTGCATGAAGGTGTTATTATCCTAAACATAGTCAAGCCTAGTGAGCATGTTGAATGAATGTGGAATTTTTTTTTATGGATATAAAAGAAAAAATGGATAGGGGTAGGTTTGATGTTAATTTACCCCATGAAATAAAATTATTATTCATCCCTTATGTTTCATTTCAGTTTTACAAGTAACTCAGTTGAGTATGAATCCCTCATACATGGTCTCTAGTGGGCTAGAAAAAGAGGAATAAGACATCTACAAGTCTTTGGAGATAATGAGTTAGTTATAAATAGGTAAGAGGGTATAATTTGACAAATAATAAAATTTTTAAGTTATATAATCCCAAGGTTTATAATTTTATAGAGGATTTTTAAGATTTCAATGTGTAATTATTCCTAATAAAGGAGAAGAAACATGCATATAGGTTGGTCACTATTAGTACTCAGTTTGACGTTCATGATGACATTAAAAAGGAAAAAGTATAGTATAATATTAAGGTGATTATGAGGCATATTTTACCTAATAATACCATGAATTTATATGTCTTTTAAAAAGGATCAACAAATATCCCTTTTCTTTTAAGAAGAATTTGAGTTCTTTACAATAAATCAGGCCAAACTACAACAAAAATATGAAGACTAGGTCATATAATTAACATCAAAAAGATTAAAAATGGTTTGATCACCCTTGAAAATATATTAAATTAGAATTATTATAATAAAAGAGAGAAATTGAATATTAAGATCAAACATGAACCCTATGAACACATCACCATCTTCAAGTACAAACTTATACATATCGAAAAGGTATCCACTAAGGAATAAAAGCCTGCATTTGTTGAAAATTTTCATTAAATTGAGAAAAACATTTCATGGTATTATATTGATATTAAAATATTTGACCTTAGTTTAAAAAAACATACCATAGATTTGAATTCTGATGCCAAACTAGCTAGATAAAAACAAAGGCCCATAAACCCAAAGATATAACCTCTCATGAGGAAGGATTCAGCCAAGATAACTAAGGTTAGGATCATCATTCCAATCAATCATTAATTTTGGATTGTAAACTTTTTCCCTATGAGGAACAAGAATTGGTAAATAAGTTTTTGTATTGATTTTAGGTATTTAAATAAAGCTTCATTAAAATACCGCTAACCATTTCCTTCCATTGAATAAATTTTACAAATGATGGTAGGTTTAGAACATTTCTCTCTTTTTGATGGTTATTATGGATACAATAATATATTGGTCAAAGAAGAGGATCATCTTAAGATATCCTTTACCCCAAAATGGGGTACTTATGCCTATAATAAGATGCCTTTGGGAATGTCTAATGATGGAGAAACATTTTAGAGAGCTATGGATATGGAATTTTAGGGGATAATAAATGACATAATTAATGTTTATTTTGATGATATCACAATTTTTTATATGAATGATAATGACCATTTATTCCAACTTAATCAAGTCTTTAAAAGATGTAAATAGTTTATATTCTCTTAGGCCATATTATCTTCAAAAAAAGGATTGAAATTAATCCTAAGAGTGTAAGTGTCATTAATACATTATATTTTCATATTAAAAATAATGGGATGCAAATATTTTTGGGAGAAATTAACTTTGTTAGGAGGTTTATCCTTGATTTTACCAACCTTGTGAAACCACTAACCTCCATGTTGAAGAATAATATGGATTTCAATAGGACTAAGGAATGAAGGGATATATTTGAGTAAATAAAATATGCCATAACCCAATATACTAAACTTTTAAACTCTAATTTTAATAATGAATTCACTCTATATACCTTTGGAGGTGTATATACTACCTCAGCCATGTTGGTGCAGTAGAATGATGAAGGGTTAAATCAACCAATAGCCTTTTTTATCCAAAGTTTGGAGGATTATGATGTTAGATATATGTTTGTATAAAAACATGTACTTTTTATAATAATTAGTCTTGATAAATGTAGGCATTTGGTTTCTAACAACAAAGCCCATCTAATAGTCTCCTACCAAAGTGTTAAGGAATCCCTTTTGAGCAAGGACTTGAATAAAAGAGGATGGGATGGATAAAAAGAGTAACTATGACATAAATATTAATGTCACAAAGTTGGTAATTGGTAAAGGTTTATATGAGTAACTATCTTCAGGTTTTCAAGATGAAAATAAGGTTGTCTTAGTGTTGTAATAAGACCATCAATTAGTTGCACCTACACCCTCCAAAAGTTGGACTTAATATATGATTAGATTTATACAAATAGATGAATGCTCCCAAGGTATATACAAAGACAAAATAAGATATTTTGTATTATATTTTTTTATTAATGTCTTAGTTGATGGAATTTTGTTTAGGAATGATGTCAATGGTGTGTTTTTGAGGTGTATTGAAACAAGACATATTATAAGATTTTAGAATAATTTAATGATGCGATATCAGGCGAACATTTTTATCCAAGAACCAAAACTTTAAATATAACGAGGGAAGTATATTATTGGTCTAACTTTTTTATAGATGCATAAGCATGAATTAATAATTGTAAAACATGTGTGTTTTTCATAGTAAAAATAAATTAATAGCCCTCCCTCTCCATCTCATTTAGTAGAGTAGCCCTTTATGAAATTGGGCTTAGAATTCATAGATATGATCAATACACCTTTAAGTTCATGGCATAAATGGGTCTTAATAGTGACTTATTACTTTACATGGTGGGTATAAGTATTTTCTCTTAAGTAATTAAATGAGATCAACGTGTTGGATTTTTATGAGGGCATAGTCATCATATTTGGAGTCCCTTACACAATCATTTTTTATAATGTAATGGCCTTCTTTGGGACTAGGATAACTGATTGGGTTGTAAATCATGGTATTTACTTGAATACATATTACAACTACTACACTTATGGAAAATTCTTGGAAGAATCCACTAACAAAAACCTCATCAAAATTATCAAGAGGACAATGGAAGATAACAAAAGGTGATGGTATACAAAGATGAAGGAAGACTTATGGGTTGATGGAATCACTCCCAAAAGTGTTATAAGTAACTACACTTACAGTATTATGTATGGTAGGGAGGTAAGTCTTCCTATATCACTTGAACTACCATCCCCAAAACTCATACACTAGTTGGAATTGATGGAATAAGATGCCATGGTAGTCAAATTTATAGAGATGATGGAGTTGTAGAAAACTAGAGACCAAGAAATACATGCACTAGAGATTCATCAAGCTTAAATGATGAGTTAGTCTAATTAAAGGCTAGTTTTGAATATTTTACAAGAGGGATACCTTGTTCTCAAGTGGGTTGAAGAGATAACCAAGCCTATAAAGCATACCAAGTTTGAATCTATGTGGAGTGAACCATAAATGATTTCCAACTATAATCAAATTAATGATTTTCAAGTCTCCAAGTTGAATGGTGAAGAGATAAATATCCAAATTAATGGTATGTTCCTTAAACATAGCTATTTAGGTATTTTATCTCCTCTATGTATAGTATTTATGTGTCTTATTTTCTCTCTAAGTGTTGATACACATTTTCTTTGACTAGGTCTAGTTATTTTTCTCTTTCCCCAAGTGCTTTACAATAGGTTATGGTTGTTATTTATTTCATTTTTATGTGTGTTTGAGGTATTTATAAGTATTTTTAGGGCTATAAATCATGTTATAATCTTATTTTTGCTTCTATATTAGGTTTTTATTTTTTGCATATACTCCTATGCCCAATGGGTGCATTAAAGCAAATGGTCTTAATGTTTGGATATGCCAACACCCATGGGAAGTTTCCAAATTGATGGTTATTTTATCCAATACAAGTCCTTGGTAACTTTCATATAAGGAGGGGTGAATTATTTTCAAAAACTAACTATATATATTCCCTTATAATCATCTTTATGGTGTCTAGGTGAGCCATAGATTAGGTCATGGAAGCCTTTTTAGACTTTTAAGAGTCCATGCGAGTGTTTCAATTAGAAAATTCAAATGCAAAGACTTCTAAGATTTTTCTAAGTGGCCATACTCATCTTGCTAAGCTTCATCCTTTGAAATGGGTTATTTGATACTCCTTGATGCAAAACTTATTCCATCTTATTTTAGTTATTCATCTAGGTCATGAGAGATCTAGCATTCATAAGAACCCTATTTGATTTATTTTGATATCTAAATCTATTTTCCTTTCTTTCATGACCACCAAATTTTTTATATAACACTTCACCGAATAATTAACTAAATAATTTGCTTAGAGTTCGGCAAAACAATGTGCAATGAGCTCCATAAATGTGTTACATCTAACATCGGAACTAGACTCAGTGCATAACCCATCAATGGATTATTTAGGAATTATGTTTTAACTACCTGATAATTAGATAGAAGTGGGTCAATGTGGTCTTAACCACTCACCTCTATCCATGTACTATACCATGTCCTTCCTAATGGAGTCATCAATGACTTGTGATCTTATCAAAGTACTAGTAAAGGTTATAAAACAACCATTATCTCAAGGGTAGTATCAAAAAAGTATAAAAAAAGGGTAGATAAAGTTTATATTAAATATAATAATCATCATACTAAGTTTGATTAAGTGTGATTCATCAAAATAATAACCAACATATAGAGATCAAGGGAAAGGGAAAGGGACTATTTCTAAAGTAATGAAAAGTATTCAAACACCTTTTCAAAACATTGACAACCAATGTAAGGAGTTGGACATGTCAACCACTAAAGGTACTCAATATTCAATGGATTTTTTGAAAACCATGCTTAATATTTACCTAGGAACAACTTACCATTTATAGGTAGGGTACAATTTCAAGACTAGCTTGCCGAAGGATCAATAATGTCTTAGGATATATCTATTAATTACCTTTATTTTAGTTTAAGGTCTTATTTAAAGTATTCAAATTACTTGATAATTATATCTAATTAAGCCTCAATTCCAAATTAAACTCTTATTATAATATTAAAATTTCACAATCTAGTTCTTATCAATAAAGAATAATAGACTATTAATAGAATATTTAATGACCTATTCCAAACATAGATCACTTGTTCCTCAAACACAAGATGCTTAGTTGGGAATAATCATGTTTTAAATAACTTACAAATGTAACTTTATTATAACATAAGATTACTAAATATTAATGATATTCAATTATAATTAATTGATTAGGAAATGCCAATACAACCCTAATCAAATACTTATTAATTAATTTGAAAGTGCTATCCTTAATTGGATAAGTTCATATTAATTACTCAAGTAAATATTCATGTATAATTCTATTCCACAAAACATAAAATTATTACAACTTCTCTCAATACATTTAACCATTAAATATATCAATTTAGTTCTTAATAATTTGTTTATCCAGCTAAGAAGTTATAGTCCATACATTAATGAAGTGTCAATACTTCTATTCATTCATACATGTAATTGAAGGATTCATAATCTATTGGAAATAGAAATTTTCATATAAAATTATAACTTTTAACTTCGTTCAATACAACAGATAATAAAAGTAAACACATCTAACGAATACTATTACCTATCTTAAATAAGCTTGTGATTAATTAGATTCACACAATTAACTTTGAAAAATTTAACATTATGTCTCTTGTCCTTATCTTCTACTAAATAATTAATCAAACATTATTAATATTTGAGTCAAACAATAATGAATATATAATCAAATATCCAATTATTTTCTCAACACTATATCAATGCTCTATAAGCATAGTCAAAGACATGAACAAAATATTACTCAATATGTTTTAACATTTAAATCAACATTACAAATATTATTACATATAAGTAACCATGAAAAAATATTAACTTAATATGTATTTAGTAATTCAAAGATACTCAAATAATCCAATCACCAACTATAATTTAAGATTCAATATACATATCATGATACATCATTTTGTATTAAATACAAATATGACAAATACACTACATTTAGCTACAATAACTTTCATTCATTTTATCAACTAAAAAATTTGAGAATAAGAAGAAATGAATCTAATAATTACACATAATCTAATGAAACTAATCTTGCCTCACCAATCATAATGAGCCCAACCATAAGTGGCCCTAGACCACCTCAACCATTAGTTGGATATGGATCAAGCCAATATAGAACTAATGGAGAAAGGATTACAAAACAATCAAGCTTGATGACATAATAACAAATGACCAATACAATAAAACCAAATGCATAATAATCCCACCAAGATCCATTAACTTGGTACCTAATTATGATTATACCTCTATTTCAAGATTCTTGATTTATGGTCCATATTTTGTTTCAGAAGATAATATGGCTTGTAAATCTATGTAGTTATTTTCACATACTATTTTAATATACATTTAGGAGTTATAAATAAAACCTAAAATATTATAATAACTTAGTGAATTAAAGTCACACTTATGTAAAACTTCAAGTCATGTCATTAACAAAAATTAACTTTACATAACATAATAATAAATCAAAATTTCAATCAAAACCATCTATAGAATTAAATAAATTAGATAATCAACAGATTGATTACCCCCAATAGGTCAATGTAATCATGAATGATAATTATCTCAATTATAATTTCCATAATTAATTTAATAATTCAACATGATTTCATAACCCTAGGTTAGATAATCATAGCTTAAGAATTCATAAAAAGTCAAACTAGTAAAATTAAAATTAAAATAAATTAAATTAAAACCCCCTATAATTATTTTGAACCTATGTGGGTACTCCTTATTTTCCTCATCCCCCCAAAACATACACAATTAGAAACAACCAATAGGCTATTTATTTTTCTTTTTCTTTTCCCTTAGTATGTTTCCTTAACCCAACTGTACCCATTTAATGTTTTAAAATAATAAACCAAAATCAAACCTTGGTTATGTATTAACCCAGTTGATTTGTATCAATATTTTAAAATAAATAAGCAACTTAATCATAATAAATTGAGTCACCATAATAAACCATAATCATCATAATAAACCAGTTGATCACTATAAGCCATATGAACATTAATTTAAAACATCTCCATCATAATAAAGCACACAATCATGATAAGATGTAAGGCATATACCTTATACACAACCATCACAAAACAAACATCACTAACCTTAATAATAATAATTAAAATGTATCAATGTAGATTGCTAACTATAATACCATAATAGAATAACAAATATGTCTCAAATAGTTCATTTCTAGACTATATAATCATAACAAATTAAATGCAAATATCTTAGGGTCATGACACTTTCATCCATAAAAGCCTTGCATAATGCCTAAGATCTCTCTTATGACTCAGTCCTAATTCTCCCTTCATCCCCTCTTTATTCCACCTAAACCTTATATGAGAGATACAATTGATCTATAAATATATCCCTATCATATTTTTAGATTTGTATCTCATCCTAACATTCAAGATGTCATATAGAGGAATGTATTATAGGTTTTGGGTGAAAAATTCAAAATTTTAGAGCCTATAGGTAGTATTCAAGTGTATAAAAGATGTTAAAAGGCCTATTTAAGCCTTCCATAACTTCCTACATGTCGTAGGAGGAGAAACAAAGATGTATAATTCATCGATAAATCCAAAAAGGTAGTTTATAGACTCAAGAAAGTAGAAATATTCATGTGTTATCTTGGTTGTGATGTTGCATGGAAAATAAAGGGTTTAACAAAAGGTGAAGAAGGTTATAGGACATATTCTAATTATTTTTGGACTAATATAATAGGTTCATAGAATGTGGATCTAACATAAAATGGTAAACAGTCATGAACCCCTCTTAAACCCTAACCAATGAAGATGCATCGTGGCATTCTTTAAATCTTGAAGAATAGTATTTAGAATAGGTCTATAGACCTTTCTAAACACAAAAAAGAGTATAAGTTTTAGTCCATTTTCATGATTCTTAGGTCCTTATAGCACCTGTAATATTAATACAAAGGTCATAAATGTGCTTAAAACCCTTTTGAGGCATAAAAAACCTTAAAAGAGGCTTATAGTAGGTTTTGTAAGAACTTATTAAGGATATGAAGGCATAGCATAAGAATTTTGGGTTCCTTCTATAAGAAAACAAACCTATAATAATGAAAATAGGGTTTCATGAGAATAAGATCATGTTTCAAGGTTTTGTAAATTTTAAGTATAAAATGATATAAGGAGGCTGAACAAATCAAGACCATGTAATGATGTAGTGATTTTATTTCTTCAAAGGGAGATATTATAGATGGGAGGGTTTTTGAGAACATTCATGGTGTTCACCTTGGCCCCAAGATCATCAATCTTGAGTTTTAACTTTGAGCTCAATTTTGAGCTCCTCAAGCTTGAGCTTGAATCTAGTTTTAAAATCGATATCAACTCTAATTTCAACTTCAAACTTGACCCTAACCTCTTCAAGCTCGATCCTAACTCTAACCTCAATCCCAAGCTTAACTTCCTAATGATCTTCTTATGATTTAGAATCATGTAATAGATATCATCGAGCCACAAATAAAATTCTCTTATATGTACAAATATGTAGCCATTCTAGTATTCAAAGTTTATAAGTGGAATAAATTTTAAGGTCCATAGATGAAGCATAGTTTGGCTATAAGAATAAAAATGATGACATTGATGCATACATGAATAGTGACCCTTTAGTTGAAGCATAATTATGGGTTTGTGATCTCCATGGGAACATTTTTAAAGGTTAGGAGTCTTAAAAAACATTAAAAAGAAGGTATGTGATCCTTTTTTGGGAAATAATGATGAAAAACAAGGAATTTTGAAGTGGTTCAATACCCATAAATGCTTTGCATCGAGTGGAAAAATGTTGGGTTTAGGCTTGGGTTTATCCTTATCTATATGGTAATGCTCATTGTTTTGCCCTCCTTATTTGTTTTATAAGGTGTATTTATATATATGTTCAATTTTCATATGCTTTGGGGCCCTTTTTTTAGGAGGGGGGCTGCTACCTTTCTTCATAATGTATAGGAAGGGTTTTTATATTTTCACCCTTAAAATTTATCCAATAAGGTGTATGTTAGATAATTAATCCCAATGTTTTTAAAGGTTTTTATCCCAATCCTAAGTCATATATTTTTATCCTGAAGCTTGAGTCACATTGATGAGTCTGAACTTGCTTATCAAGACTCTATACATCAAGTCTGTATGAAGTCAAGATTTCCCAATCTCAAGCTTACCCAAGCTCAAAATCACCAAAGAATTAGGGATAGTGTGTTCATGTAACCAAATAATAATGGATCTCAATTGTATTTAAATATTTCAATAGTGACCAATAGGGTGCATGTAGAATTATTATCCTAGTGTTATAAATATTTTTTGAAGCTCACTATGGATAAACACAATATGAATTATCATAGCCAAATGCAAACTAAATTTACAAGGCCAAACCCTGAATGCATTGTAGTGGTTGATATCATGCACCAAGCAACCATTAGAGCAATCTATCCAAAATGAGGACAAGTGTAAACACAAAACATCAAGCATAGCCTAGTCGTATGACCAGGCATTAAGGTGAAGACTTATGTATATGAATAGGTTAAATTTTTCCTTTTATTATAATGTGGGACTAAAATTCCCTTACTTTATGTAATTTAAATACTTAAGTATGTCCTTAAGCTTGACCTTAAGGTTAGCCCTAAGCTATAATTAGTGAATTCATTGATGAACTAAGTACATTGGTAGGATTAGTCCCACATGGATTATGTAGGTGGTGAAAGGGGATTTATATAGTAATGGCATGTGAGTCAACTTGGTTCCACATGAACCATTTTTTGAGCTCAAGTTTAGTGAGCTCATCATAGGAAGTTATGTGTTGGGGCATGAAAAAAGAAGAAAACATGGATTAAGTTCATGTTGAAGGTCATGGAGAGTATTTGAGATTTAAGATGGATCTCGTTATTTCTATCAATTTATTCAAATTTGAGCTTAGCCTCGATCCTGACCTTAGATTTGAGTTTGATCTCATTGATCTTGTCAACATACACAACATCAAAAAGATTAGTTCCACATGGACTAGGAAAGAAGACAAAGAGGGTTTATATGTTGGTAGTATATAGAGTTGTTTGGTCTTGCATGGGCCATTTTTACTAAGTGAAGGCATAGAGCTAGGATAGAAATATGCACAAGGCAATGGTTATAAGAGTCAAGTAGATAATGGAGAAGTAATTTCATTGAAGAACATAAAATAAACCTAGGATGTTGAGTCAAACTCGAGTCAGCTAGCTTGGATGAGATCAAGCCTAACCTCAACCTTGGACTCATAGAACTCAACTTCAAGCTCATCAAGCTTGAGCCTATCACATAATTTTTAATTCCATGTAAAAATACCTCATAAAACCCTAAACCTAAGGCTATATTTTTTGTGTCTATTAGTGATACAAATATATAGGTAGGGGGATGACCACCTCTTAGGAATTTAATCAATCAACTGATGATCCTCGAAGTGTGAAACATGATGAGGTTAAGGTATATCACTATGACCAAACTCATTAAATGATACTATAGGGTATATATGAAAATAAATAATGAAATGGATTTTTAAATCTTCTTCATAGATTTTATAATCACTTATAGGATTTAAAAGTAGGAAACAATTTGCAACTTTCAAAATAAGCTAGAAACTAAACATGAAAACATTATAAATGAGGTTGGTAGATGTGCCAGTAGGGATATATTACTATAGGGTTTTTGAGGAGGTTTTCAAATTTTAATATATCTACACATATATATCAATTCAAGGTGAATATTTGTGATAGATTATCTAGTGTTTCATTTGGGTGAAGATTCTTAGGGAATCCAAATGACCTCCTAGTTACCTTCCAAGTTCATTCAAGTGTAGATGCAAGATCATATAATCTTAAAGTGCCAAGTTTCAAAATAGGATCTATTCTTGAACAAGGTCATAGGTCTACAAAGATATGTGAGGCTTGCAACATGTTTAAGAAGTATCTTGCATTAGAGTGAATAACAAAACTAGTCAATGGATTAGTAGAGTTTCCTCAGGAGAAGCATCTTTAAAAATTTAATGAAATTTAAATATTATAGGGGAATGTATAGGTATAAAAGATTGTAAGTATAATTTTAAATCTTTTTGATGATTAAAAAAAACTCTTTAGTATAGGAGGATATAAACATATTAGTAATCTCAACCAGGAGGTCAAGCCTAAAAATGTATAATCATAATTGTAGGACTAGCAGCTATTATGGGTAGAGAGGATGGTGGTGGATAAATCTAAGACTCAACCACAAATTATTCATGTATGGAATATGCATTCAATAATCTATATAAACCAATTATGGTGTAGGGTGATGCATGAGAAATGAATGGGGACTACATGTAGTTTGTAACTACCAATTAATTAGAAAAAATGCCTATTACTTGTATAAAATGAGATGATGGGATACGTAAATACCACATGGAGGCCAATGTAACTACAAAAGGAAGGTGGTTAAAAAAAATAATCCTTTTACTCCACCTCTATGACACACCACCATTGAATTCCATAAATGCATCAGCCCTAATACTTAAAGGAGGGATAATGACATGTTTACCTTCAACCATTTTCAGATTTGAAACTAAATTTCAAATGTAACAAAAAAATTATGATCCTCTATCACTTTCTTCCTCTCTTTCTTCTTTTTATCCTACATATAAGTCTAAAAAGGGAATTTATTGGGAGGCCTCTACTCTATTATTTTAATATTTTATTCTTTTGAGTTATATTTTATTAGTTTAAAGGCCTTAGGATAAATAAATATTGATTTACATTATTCAAGAAATATTACATTCTACATGAATCCTTAGGGGTTATTGATCTTATTTCTGGTGAATTCCTTTTCTCCTTTGACTAGTATTCAACTTGCCTCACCTCTATGCAAGAACCCACTCTTTTTCAGGTAATAATTTTGTTAGGTATCTTCTATGTTTGTATTAAATATGTTTAGGCCTTATTCCCTCTTAAATCACACTAGGTTAGTCACATTTATATGAAATACTAGTATAAGATATATTGACCTTAAATATTTTGCACATAAGTTAGTATTATAGGTTTCATTATGCAATTTTGAATAAGTGGAGGAGATATACATTATGGTGTATCGCCTCCTTTTGGTTTGAATTTAGTTATGTTTTTCTATTTTCATTTTCATTTGATCATCATTATAGTAATCTGTATTAGTTGATTCACTAAGGGAACCATCCCTCTCTAGAGACTCACCTCTCACACAGGGTCACCCATAACCTAAGGGGTGTTTTTATTGTGTCAGTTGGAAGGAGGAGTATTCAAACCACTCCCCCAAAGGGTGTTTTCATACTTTACAACACTTTCCTTGTGCATTATTCTTAGGTTTCATATTTAGAGTGAATCTTATTACCCATAGGTATTTTTTCCCTTGATATGTTCTTATATATACATGTCATATGTCTAAATTTCTTATTATTCTTGATTCCAAACCCTATATCTCCTTCAAACCCTAGTGTGTTTTATCTTTCATGGCACATGTTTCATGATTGGTTATAATTTATGAAACTAAATAAATTATAACTATGATTTCAATTATAATTAATCAATAATAATATATCTTTATGAAATTACTTTAGCTGATCCTAATCTAGACTTGAAAATACATAATTTTATATAAAAGGATATGGTTGTGTTATATGTCATATCCAAGTAGGTCCAAAAATGACATAAATTTTATTTCATGTGGTGTATAGTAATGGATCATATAATGTGCTATTATGGAGGCCTTGGATACATCAAATGAAATCAATCCCCTTCCCTATGTATCAATTTATTAAATTTTTACATTAAGGACAAGTAATTAAGATTAAAAGGGAAAAATAGTTACCAAAATAACAAGACAAATTATTTCAATAATAATAAAGGCTTATAATCAAAGTAATATAGCATAAATTCTAAGATCACAACTATATTTTAAATAAAACATACATAATCTCTAAATAATAATAAATATGCACTGATAAAAATCAAAGGGATATGTAAGTAATACATTTATGTGTCCTAACATTGATGAATACAAAATTATAAAGGATAAACCTATGGAATATGTTCCTTTTGAGGATGATTTATAATGACTTTATTCTTGGGTGCCAAAAAAATCTATACTTATCTTTTAATCACCTTATAACTTTATTATTAGTTGTATCCAATCATTTCTTTCTTCTTTTAATACCTAATTTATTTTATCTCTAGTTTTATTTTCAAATTTTTATATCTATTTACTTCTTCCTTTATCTAATTTGAATTATCTTTTTTTACTTAAAATGTTTCCAATTTATTTCTAACTTTTATTAATCAGTTTACTTATTTCATGTTTTAATATTTATTCATTTTCAATATAAACTATGTTGTGCTTATTTTTTCATTTATTTCCAATTCCCATTTGTAATTTTGTGTGTATCAAATTTTTCTAGTTGTAACGTCTTTCACTCCAATTTTATTTGATATTATAATATCATAATTAGTCTATGTTGATTTCAAATTTTATTATTATTTTTTCCTTTATTATTTATAAATATGTTTTTCCCTATCCTCATGCATTTTTTTTTTTTTATAATGATGCATTTATTCATTTTGTCTTTTCTTTCCTTTACCTTTTTATTTATTTTGTTTTCCTTTACTTTTACTAAAATTCTAAAATTATTTCTTAATTATCAATATAAATTTTATATAATGATGTAAATTTAGTTCATTTTGATATAAATAAAGTGTGATTAATGATTTCTTTTCCCTGTCATATTATTTGTTTTCCATTATTATACCTTTGTATGAAATGTATTTTAAGTGTTCATAGATTTTCATGCATATTGAAATTACAAGATATTATATTCCTTATTATTTATTTTATATATATTAGGTAAGTCATTAAATTAAAATAATATAGTATATACAATTATTCCTCTATACTCAAGACATGAGTATGTGTCAAATTCCACATGTGCTTTTAACCTATAGACATATAATAGATTTTAAATTTTAATTATATGTGTCTAAACATATATGTATATGAATTAGTAGTCCCAATATATGTTTTATTAATATATTATATCTCTCATTTTCATAATATCCCTCCTTTTAAATTTGCATGATAAGAGGCTCAAACACCTTTATATTATTTTCCCCTTTTCTCTAGGTGATTTTCTAGATGCTATTTATGGGGATTTCTATTGTTATGCCTCAATTTCTTCCTTTAAATTTAATTGATCTACAAAAAATACATGAAAATTATTCCTCTTCATCTATAAGTGGTATTTCTACTAATGTTATTTTCTTTTCCACTATGAATACGTAACACTAATCCATTACATATTCTTTGAACAATAAGTTATCATTCAATAGATCCCCTTCTAGACTATTTATTTAATTACTAACTCTAAAAATGTATTATTCCTTATACACTTACTTAATGGAAAAATATATTAATCATGATACCTTAATCTCTATACAACTTTAAATAATTGGGTGTTCTAGTTTTATTTTTTGGACAAGAATGGTAGATCTCTCTTTAATTTTATTAATTCAAAAAATTATTATTAAAGGCTCACTCCTTATTAGTCCTAAAGGGATAGACTATAGGCTTTGATTTTCATTAAAATGTGATTAATCTTTATTTCACTCTCCATTTGAATTATTTTTTTTACATGCCAATAAATATGTTCAAACTTTTACCAAAAGAAACTGTAGGGTCTTCAACAAAAGAAATAAAATATATTATTTGTGTAGCTTCCATTAATCCAAAAAATTGGATGTTATGAAAGTCTTCACTTGTATCAAGGTAGTGGGCATTGTGAAAAACACATAATAATTATGAATGATTTTTAATTCCCACATAAATACATACGACTATCATTTAGAGAATCAAGATGCCTTAATTTTAATCCTTTGCATTATCATTCAATCATGGTTATGTGTTATCTACTTCTTGACCCTTAATTCTCCTTAGCCTATAGTTTGTGGCATAAAATGGAGTAGGAATTGTTTGTTGCAAGTGATGGCAAAATGCAATCTAGTATGGTATGCAATTTCAAATTGACTAGACAAGGTAGATAATAACAAATCCAAGTAAGAAACATATTCAAGGCTAAAAAATTTCCTCTTTATTTAGATATCACAATAGTATATCAGGTTTTAGAGTAGGTTATTTTAAGAGATTGCATTATAACATCTTTTCAAAACATTGGGTACATAACATTTGGTGTTGTGGAAGCATTTGTCAGTAAAAGATGGAAATCTGAAATTTAAAAATGATTTTTGAGCCTCTTCATTCTCCTAACAGGGTGATATATCTTATTGGCCTTAAAATTCAATTTGACCTTTATTTGTATTCACACCATCTAGGGTTCAAACCTCCCAAAGCATCCTTTTCATCCAATAGCATTAACATGTTTTCCATATCAAGTTATGTTCTTTTCTTTTCTTTAACTCAGTGAAAAAACAACACTGCCACCATTCTTTTTTTCTTAGTTGTTTCAACTCAAGCAAAACCACATTCCATTTCAATGTTTTGCACTAGGGTTTTATTAGGGAGAACACTAAATTAGGGAAAATTTTTGGCATATGAATGAATTTACACCATTCCTTCCATAACTTATTTGAGTTGATTCTGCCTATCAAGTATTTTTTGAGGATTATTTGTTTGATATTACCCTTCATGTTAATATAGTTCATAGTAAAAGAAATAAATATCAAAGACTATATCTGAATAGAGTCTACATGATTTTTGTGTACTAGGGATTTTTTCCATTGAAGTGTTTAGCATTTACCCTAATTTATTTTTTGGGCACATGATTTGATAGAATTCCATTGTTAAATAGGTTTGAATTAGTCATTGGCCCCTATTTTCCTAGAATATATATAAGGACATGTATGTGAAAAATTACTTCATCATCGATTGGTTGGGTAAAACATGGTGCATTGAGGTTACAGTCAAATTATTTGACAAAAAGCCTTTAAATTTTAGAGCATAGCACTGCAATTTTAATTACATGTCCAAACACTTTATTTGTAAAATGTCATCTCAAAAAATGCATTTGACACTCCACTTACAGGCTAAGTAAATTATATCCATGAAATCATCACATACATCTAAGCTCTATGTCCCAAATAATTTAACTCAATCTTCATTTCTAGTTTTACATACTAGACCTCTGGATTGGAACATTGGATTCTCTACTATCTCTCAGTGATGATATAGTGAAGGTAATATAGTATCAACTATATAATGATTCTAGATGTGCCCAATAAAGGATTGAATTTATGATTTTGGCTTGGTTTCATGTGACTATTAAAAAAAATTCTTTCATGGAAGCTGTAACCCAAAAAATTTGGAGATAAATTAAAGATTTAGAAAGGGAATCTAGTGT
Organism: Torreya grandis; assembly: GCA_037957365.1. Classification (NCBI taxonomy): domain Eukaryota; kingdom Viridiplantae; phylum Streptophyta; class Pinopsida; order Cupressales; family Taxaceae; genus Torreya; species Torreya grandis. The sequence continues at coordinate 414,536 of JARHVA010002668.1, forward strand.
TGTTGATTCACTACATAGTTAACATATAATATTAGTAACATTACTTAGTGTCATTACATCTATGTTATGCATCACTTGTCTATTGGTTTAAATATTAGTAATGTTCTTTGACTAAATTATAGCAACTCATTTATGGTATAGGCTAACTTGATTGACAAGGCATGTAACCTCTCTATCGCTAAATCTTGCTTAGCGTATGGGGAATCTTGACTTAGTATAGTAGCCAAAAGTAAAACATTCACAACCATAGTTTATAAAATGGACGTGAGACTATTTATCTCTCCTCTCATAGGGACTTGGCATTTTGTGCCCTTATTTATATATCCTTAGCTAAGTTATTTTCACCAAATACTTATGAACTAATTACTTAGTTTTCTCCCAATATTTAATTTTTCAAAAATATGACTATTTCACACTTTTTTCCATGTGAAACTCATTTTTGAAATATAATCACTCTTATATGTCCACCTTATGCCTACATATTCCATCTCATCCATTTCATTTTGCACATCGTATGTGATGCACTTGATTTTTTCACCATATGCCATGTGCATTTCCTTTGTGCCTTAGGGAAAAATATTTAAAAAAATCATATTAAAACAATGTAACACACCCATCTCACCATATCTAATATACACCAATATCTCTTACACATGATCTTATCTATCATTTCCTTAGCCATTTTACCTATTTTTTTATTTTTGGAGTCATGTTATTATTGATATTTTTGAGCCAAAAACCTCAAAATGCCCTGTGCCTTAAAGGAGACCCCTTAATGTTTCTCAGTAAGAGCTTCAAAATGGCCCAAGTACTATTTTTCATGACCTAGGTAGAAACTGAATATTTTTACACATTTTGTAAACTTTGTAAAGTTTCAAAATGCACCTAAACCTCTAATTTCTTACTTAATGAATCCTTAACGAGGATATAAATTCACATTATAGTTTTAAACTTTTCAAAGTGTACCAAACTCTATTTTCTATTTTTCATTGAGAACTAAGAAGGAATAAAAATTCCCACTACATTTTACAAATTTTCAAAGTTCCAAAGTGTAATAAAAAATTTGTTCCCTGCTTCCTAAATAATGCCCACCTTCAAAATACCCAATAATAAGTAGGAAACATAAATTCAAAAATATATTGCAAGTTGTGAACTTTTAATACAACTCTACTAGCCCACATTCCTACCTATTAACCCATTTATCACTATTAATTGATGCACGACATTTATTATAGGTTTTAATTTATAATTTAGATTTTTTACATCATTTTTAACATTACAAATCATATATATATTTCCCTGTGACATTTAAAAATATATATATTTACCTCCATCACCAAGTAATGATACCAACCAAATCTATTTACCTCCATTTCCCAACAATATGAGCACCAGATTTGTCACTTACATAACCCTACATGCATATACCAGTATTATCCTAGGGATTTTCTTTAGTACATTCTATATATTTGGTTTCCATTGTTATTTTATTGTAAATATAAGTTTTTTTTCCTACCATACTTATGGTTTCATCTCTAAATTTTTTAAAAACATCATCCTTTGAGCTTACTGCTCACAATTTTCAATTTTTATATTCACTTGTTAAAAATACTAGTATTAAATTTTTCTAAGTGCTTATTGCAATTTCCTTAAGGTTTTTTCTAAAATATTATTTTCATAACCTAAACCTCCACCAAATATTTTTATACTTTAAAAAACATAAAATACTCATTCTAATCTAAGCAGAGATCCCCTTTATTTTCTCACCCTAAGTTCCTACCAAAGATCTGACTTATAATTGCAAAACAAAATGCCACTAAACTTTTGGTCAAAATTTGAAAGTATAATTTCAAATTAAAAACCCATCAAATTTGTGTTGAATTTTACTAATTATATTACACACTATACTCCCATCAGAGCTAAATCCCTATAGAAGCACAACGAAACTACACCAAGTTGAAAATGGAAATATTACCTATAATTACAAACCCAAATCTTGACCAACTCTATAGTTGGTTTCCCTCACACATTTTACCAGTATACATGTCTAAAAAGGAGATAAATTTTAAATCAAATGGACTTGGTATCCATTATATCTTGGATTATAACATCAATGAGATAAATGACACTCACCTAAGCCATATAGACCTAGCTGACTTTTAGACTAGGATAAACACATGATTCAAGAATGACTAGATTCAGAGCATTTATGATAGTGGTTTTCCTTAGGAAATATACTTTACATTCTCATTACAAATACCCAATCTTGTGATCACCATGTAAAAGCATTATGATGTAGATAAAAGAGAAGTAGTGAATGATAAAGGTGATAAAATCTTGAGACTAGATCTAGATTTCATTGACACTACGTTTTTAATCTTGAAGTTTGAAAGCTATATAGAAATTACTCCTGACTTCTTAGAAAAATGATAACAGTATAACAACTCAGCTTGTGCACATATTTCAAAAAAATATTGGTTAAATACCCCTAAATCTTTAGCCTTAAGAATGCCTAAGAACCTGGATAGGATAGAATCTAAATATGAGGTAGGATACGTCATTATACTCTTACATAGAGTTTTTGGAAGCCTAAATACAAAAAACTACCAATATTGGATGTACTAGTATATCTAGGTGATCTAATAGAATAAAAAAATACATTCATTAGGCTCAATTGATTAGTGACTACATTCACAGATAATTGATGGAGGTTCAAACTACTAGTCAATTCTATATGACCTCCTACCGCATCTATGCTTTGGAAAAAGGGAGGGCATTCTAAGGATTAAACACAATCCCAGAATATATTAATAAAGTTTATAATTACGATCTTGATCTCACTTTTTTTTGGAGTAAACAATAATTTAGAAGAGTTAATGATGACTTCATCTACTGCATCATAACTATGTTTGAACAAAAACTAGGGAGGATAAGGTTTTTTTATGCTACAATGATAGAAATTGTAAATTAGGGATCATACTTCATCTAGTTCCACACATTTTCCTATATCAAAGTTGGTGGTTTTATTGGGTGTCCTTACACCCTTACCAGGTATGTCAATAATAAGTTAGTCCTAATGGAACTTGTAAGACAACTAGTGGAAACCCACAAGTTCTTATCAAGTAGATACAAAATAGGAATACACTTCCTTATTAGTATAATGAGATACACTTTCCCTTCATTATCCAAGGCCAAATGTGCATAGGAAGAAATGGATTAGATGAATTTAAAAAACCTCAATGCTAGGCCATTTTATGATGTAACAGGTTTTGTTTCTATTTGTTGGGTTTCTCATATTCTCACATTCCCTTTTATGAAGATTATTATGAGGACATGCAAGATGAGGAAGAGGTTAGGTTGAGGGATTATTCTAAGATGACCCTTGAACATATTAAGAACTCTGACATTACACCAGTTCTAGATGAGTTGAAATATAAGAAACAACTAGTAGATAGGGTGTATTATGATAATCATATATACCTCTAACCCCTTCCTCAAGTTAGGTGGTCTACACCTAAATATTTTTCTTTATTATACAGGACTACCCTAGTTATTAATATAATTTTAAACTAGTTAATAAGTAAGGGGGTAACGATAAAAAAAAATAGAGTTTGAACATCATGGACAAGTTCAATAAGGCAATGGATAAAAAGGTGGAGGCATCAGCAATAGAGGGTTCTAATAGTGGCACTCAAGTAGGTCAAGTAGTGGGGCTAGTTGTCTCACACAAAGGGAAGAAAAAGCAGAAGGCCAAAAGGGACACTTCCATCACCTAATTGATGGTAACTTAAGCACTAAAAAAAGTGATACTAGTTTATGTAGGGGACACAACTACTATAACCCCTCCTCATTTTTCTACCTTCTAACCTATGTAAGTAATTAATTCCCTTGTTTCTACTATATAACCTATGCAATTAATCCCCTTTGTAGTAATCCAATCAATGTAATTGGTTATCCCAACTTCACCTTCACCTCCCTCTTACACAATCACTTCCACCTCATACCCTATATCTACTACTACCCTAGTGATCACCAACACCGCCCAATAATATATAGCTACTGACTTAGTAATTTTGACTATAATCCCATTACCCACCATAGATGTTAGGTTGATAACAACTCCATATTCATATTCCATCACACTACCCATTACTTTTAATCTAGTCATTCTAACCACACTGCTAGATTATTTTTTACCTTGGACACCATTATTCCACAAGTTCCCTTGTTACCTCCACACATGCCTACTTCTCTACATGTGTCACTTCCAACTTATACACCCCTTGTAAGCATATCTACTCAGCCCATCCAAGTATTCTCACCTTTTCCTACTCTCACTTTGACCCAAAATCCTACCAAGGAGGTGGAAATAGAGAATCCCATTGACAGAACTATGTCTAGTTAACCCACCAATGGGGTAAAGATAGTCAAATCATCAGTTAAAGACTCAGTGGTAATGTTAGCAGTAGATACGACACTTTTTATAGTAACTACCAATTTTGGTAGATTCAACCACATATTCACATGTAATAGCGGCCATTAGGATAGCATAGGATTCATTAATAGCCACTCCTAATTAGCTTGCACAATCAATATCTAGTAAGAGGAAACAAATGATATCTATTAACACCCTAGATTTTGGTCTATTGGAAGTATCCAAATGACCAAAGTGAGGTCCCAAGACCATTTCCAAAGTATCTTATGATGTATCAAGGGAAAATTATGTGGAGATATAAGTTCCCCCACCTAAAGAACAAAAACAATATTTAGCAGTGGGGGATTATCAAGTATCTAAGGTACATCTTGGTCATCTAATAAGAGAGGGACTAAAACATGATGTTTAAAGAAGCATAAGATTTCTATTTGAGAAGATAGATAGTGAAAAGGTCATCAAGGATGAGTTGAATAATAAGGTAGAGTAGTTGACAAATGCCTTGAGGAAGTTCATAGACCTAACACATCCACTTGAACCAACCCAACCCACTCAATCTCTCTCTCTCAATTCCTTGATAAAGAGACATTCGATACAATGATAGAGATTGGCACAATGGATAGAGATATAAAGGAATGGGTTGATAGTCACCAAAGGTAATAGGTTGATAGGGTTGGCCATGGATTGGTACAAGACACTAAAGGATGACTTTGCATCTTTGAAGGCAAATATAAATAAATATGAGGAATAAGTTAAAAGTCTAAAGCTCCACTCCCCCAAGTTGTAGGCCATCAATCAAATAGAGAGAGACATACTCGTGTCTAAAGGATACTCAAAAATCCTGTGGATCATGATGAGATGGAGAGGGTAGATAAGTCTAGCTACAAAATACTTAGTGAAAGTATTGATAAGGATAAGAGTACAAGTGACAAGGCCACATACGTAATGTATGACAGTAAAGATTTAATTTGTAAATTATCATGTGAGGCAATAGATTACCAAGATAAACCTCTTCTTATTTAGGTTTTCTAAGATAAATTCAAAGAATATATTAAGAGGGAGTTAACACATGATACAAATTTAAATTTGGATTCCATCCATTGGTTTATCAAGTACCACAATACACTTGATCATATGGGTAAGGATATTCAAGTCTATAGAGCTTCTTCTAGAGAGTTATATGAAGCAACAGTAGAATGTGACATCAGTAATCTTTACATAATTGGTCCCAATGAAGAGCACCTATAAAAAAAATATTTGATAGCTTTGATGCTTATATTGAGAAGATACAAGTAGAAAAGAATAAGGAATCCTCAGATGTCACTATCGTTGATTGATTATTTAATTATTTAATAAGAATACATTTTGTAAATTAAAAATTTAAGATACATTGTAAAGTTTCAAGTTGTAAATTTCAATTTTCATTTTGAAAACTCTTAGATTTTAGTTGAAAAAATTCTACTTGTAATTTTAAATTATATTTTTGTCAAGTTTTAGTTAAAAAGTGCAACTTATATTTTGAACTTTTCTTTTTGACAATTTGAATGAATTAAAAGTTGTAAAAGATTACATTGTAGTTTGCACATCCCTTTTTGTCAAGTTACTTATGATTTTCAAAGATATCAAATAAAAATTAAAATTTAGGTTTTGAAAGTTATGTTTCAAAATATGAAAATATTGAAAAAATGTATTCAACTTTATTAAAATATTAACCAAGTCATAAGGTTTCATTTTGGCACCCCATATCTTGGTGAAAGACTTATTTAACTAAGATTAAGAAGATATGGTTAGAATGGAAGACTCCAACAACATTTTTTCCTTCTTTAACACTTGGAAAAGTGCCCAGCTACTTATAGATTCCTATTCTTCTTTCTACTCCACCAAAGATACCTCTTCAAACTGAAATGAAGACATTTGTATGAGCACTCCCTAATTTTTTTATCCAAGAGGAAGTGTAAAGTTTTTTGACTTATTCTCTCTCAAGGGAGTAATTTTTTTGTATAAATATGGGTCTCCTACCTATCCCATGAATCTTTTTTCTAATAGACAAAGTTTCTCCTTTTGAAAATTTTATCTACGTGTTGTAACTTGGAGAATATTGATATACTAAAATTTTGCCTTCCTTATTTCATGTCATCTTTGTGTATGTATGTATTTTTTTATATTTTTTAATGATATAAGTCTTATTTTAGTCATATAGGATCATTTTTGGTATTTATTTTTCCCTTTTGAAATCTTGTTGAGGTAAAATTGAGAACTTTGTTCCTTATTTAATAAAATGTCCAATATTACCTTTGATTTTATACTTGAGTAAGATTGTGCTTCAAGAAATTTTAGTATATTATTGTTAAAAATGTGTTCAATCAAATAAATCAATAATTTCCACTAGAACCCTTTGGTGCATCACTATTTCTAGTTTTGAAACTCCTTTAAACCACTTTTCCTTACAAGTTAAACCCCCATTTAGGAGAAAAATCATAAAGAAGCTATAGTTAGAATTGAACTAGTCATGTATTAGTTGCAATAAACTTAGTGAAAGTAATTTATCCTTCTTCGGAGTTTCACCTCAATTTTCCAAGGTCCCTCAATTTGGAGGTTATGTCATTAGATTCCTACTACTACAACTCTTATAACACAGAGTGGGTGCAAAATCTAATTGATAATAGTTACCACCTATATAAAATACTACACTCTAAATGATAACCCCTTTTAGAGATACTTAGACATCTAACATAAAGATATATAAATACCTCTCTCTTGACTTACTTCACTAGATTTAAAAGATAATAAGCACTTTTTACCCACACAATGTAAAAAAATGTTAGTGAAATAATGTATGAAATATAATGAAATAGCTTAATGGTACATATTCATGAGTTCAATTGTATTTACATATATATTTAGTAAAATCAATAACATTATGGATGTATCATACTTCCATTGAAGTTCCCTTATGGTAATTCACCTTCTATCATGTGTAGCTTACATGCACCAATTTTAAAAATGTGGTGAATGATATGTGGCCCCATCCATAGAATGTGTATATTCTTTGTGTTATTTTTATCTCTATAATCATATAAAACCACCTTGATTTTCAAATATATTTAATTAATTTTGAATTTATTATCATGCCAAACCTTCTAATGGCCCTTTTCTACACATGAGATCCATCTTACAAGTATCTATTTTTCATCTAGCTTCATAAATTGTATTAGTATTTTATCCAATAATACAATATCCTTTAATAATATTATATATACAACATTCAATGGTGTAATTAATAACTCCACTATTAGCATAAAATCTCTCCTATTTACCTGTTACAAAGGTGTATATTTGTTTATCCATATTAGTGTTTCTTTATAAACCCATAACATATCTAACACTAAACTAGTCCAATCCTTATGTCTAACATCAATCATTTTAGTGAGTGTAGTTCCAATTATATTTATAAATTCCTCCACCATATTATTTTCATGTGGATGGTAAGGTATTGTCTTATGATGCACAAACATACATTATTCCAACAATAT